>JAVSCE010007887.1:0-167876 GCA_032199065.1 Smutsia gigantea | reverse complement strand
TTCTCTAATATTCTTTCATTCCTAGAAATCCTTTTCCCTCTCTGCCACTGCTTCTCTGTATTCCTGTTCTCTGATTTGTATTCCATTAACAGTCTCTTGCATCTCATCCAGTCTGCTCTTAAGCCTAACATCGCTTGTCTGATTTCTGCATTGTCTTTCCTCACTTCCCTCACTTCCTCCCTCAGCTCCTTTGCACATTTCTCTGTAGGTCAGCATGGTTATGACTTTTATTCTGGAATTTTTCAGAAGACTGTGCATGTCCATCCCTTCAGGCTCCCTCTCTGGGTTGTCTGGTTGATTTTGGTCTGAACCATATTCCTCTGTCTTTTCATGGCTAGAATTGGTCACGGTAGCCACACGATGTCAGCTGGGCTCTTAAGACTTAAAAGAGAAAAAAAAGAAAAAAAAAGAAGAAAGAAATAAAGAAAAAAGAAAATAAAAAACCAAAAAGAAAACAAAAAAATGCACACCAGGAGTAGATTCTGTGGGAATGCTGTAGGTGGCGCTATTGCCCCACTATTCCGCAGCCGTAGCTGCGCTGCTCCGCAGGGCCCTTTATCACTCTGGCAGGGGTGGGAAGGAATAGGAGGCTGTTGATCTCAGTGAGACGTGTAAGTATGGCTACGCTTCCCCAGTCGCCAGCTAAGGCGTCTGAAACTCCCCAGGACTCCCAGCCTGCTGGGCTGAGTGTGCTGAGGCGATGTGGCTCCTCCGCTGGGCTCCTGTCTCTTTAAGACCGCTGAAGAAAGTGCGCGCTTTTTTTTTTCCTTCCCGGGAGCCGGCTGCAAGTACCCTGGCGAGTTCCCTGGTCAGATCCTGCACCCTCTGTCTCTCCAATCTGTGCTGCACTGCGCGATGTGGGTCAGCGCTCCCCGCGCAGATCACCGGGGCTGGCTACTTCGAGGGGTGTACTTCCACTCCCGCCTGGCTCTGAATCCTCTCTTCCTGCCGGTGCGCTGGGGTGGGGGAGTGCTTGGGTCCCGCCGGGTCGCGGCTCCATATCTTACCCACCTCTTGGGTTGCTGAGTCCTCTCGGGTATAGCTGCACGCCGTGCGCTTTCCTGTGTATTCTGGTCTCTCTTTTAGGAATAGATGTATTTGCTGTGTTTTCGTAGATAAATATAGTGTTGGGAGGAGATTTGTGCCGCCCTGCTCACGCTGCCATCTTCCCGGAAGTCTCTATCGACTCTATGTCTTTTGATTGGTGCATTCAGTCCATTTACATTTAGGGTGACTATGGATAGGTATGTACTTATTGGCATTGCAGGTTTTAGATTTGTGGTTACCAAAGGTTCCAGGTTAACTTCTTTACTATCCAAGAGTCTAACTTAACTCACTTTATATGCTATTACAAGCACAATCTAAAGGTTCTCTTTTTTTCTCATCCTTTTTCTTCCTCCTCCATTCTTTATATATTAGGTATCATATTCTGTACTGTTTGTCTATCCCTTGATTGACTTTGAGGATAGTTCATTTAATTTTGCATTTGCTTAGTAATTAGCTGTTCTACTTTCTTTACTGTGGTTTTATTACCTCTGGTCACAGCTACTAAACCATAGGAACACTTCCATTTATAGCAGTCCTTCCAAAATACATGGTAGATGGTTTGTGGGAGGAAAATTCTCTCAGCTTTTGCTTCTCTGGGTATTGTTTAACCCCTCCTTCAAATTTAAATGATAATCTTGCCCAATAAAGTAATCTTGGTTCAAGGCCCTTCTGGTTTGTTGCATTAAATACATCATGCTACTCCCTTCTGGCCTGTAAGATTTCTGTTGAGAAGTCTTATGATAGCCTGATGGGCTTTCCTTTGTATGTGATCTTATTTCTCTCTCTGGCTGCTTTTAATAGCCTGTGCTTATCCTTGATCTTTGCCATTTTAATTACCATATGTCTTGGTGTTGTCTTCCTTGGGTCCCTTGTTTTGGGAGATCTGTGCACCTCCATGGCCTGAGAGACTCTCTCCTTCCCCAGATTGGGGAAGTTTTCAGCAATTACCTCCTCAAAGACACTTTCTGTCCCTTTTTCTCTCTTCTTCTTCTTCTGGTACCCCTATAATGCGAATATTGTTCCGTTTGGATTGGTCACACATTTCTCTTAATATTCTTTCATTCTTAGAGATTCTTTTTTCTCTTTGTGCCTCAGCTTCTTTGTATTCCTCTTCTCTAGTTTCTATTTCATTTATTGTCTCCTCCACCATATCCAATCTGCTTTTAATACCCTCCACTGTACTCTTCCATGATTTGATGTCCGACTGGAGTTCATTCATGAGTTCTTGAATATCTTTCCATACCTCCATGAGCATGTTAATGATTTTTATTTTGAACTCCCTTTCAGGGAGAGTCATGAGGTCTATATCATTTAAGTCTTTCTCAGGAGTTGTGTTAATAATTTTTCTCTGAACCAGGTTCCTTTGGCGTTTCATATTTGTGTATGGCGCCCTCTATTGCCCAGAAGCTCTACTCTCTGGAGCTGCTCAGCCCCTGAAGTAATGTCAGGGGTTGCATGGGAGTGGTATTGGTGCCTTGGGGGAGGAACGAGCTGTTTCCTGCTTCTCAGCTGTTATGCCTGTCTCCACTGCCTGAACCAGTGGACTGAGCACACAGGTATAAGCCTCTATGCTTTTTGTAGTTGCACTAGACAGATCTTCCCTCTGGCTGCCTAACACCAGGGTAGGGTTTGTTTGCCGGTTTGTGAGCCAGGTTGGGCTGTCCAGGAGAAAGGTGCAGTAGGCTGCCTATCACAGAGGGGGTTCTTGGAGCTGTGTTGGCAGCCAGGGAGCTGGAGTACCTGAAGATCATGAAAGCTCCCAACCTGCTGGGCAGAGTGCACCTGGACAATTTTGTCTACCTGTCCTTTCTCCTGATCAGTAAGATCTGTGCAATCCTTGCCCCTTTAGCAGCCCTCTTGCTAAGGGCTTCCTTGTTAGGAAGTCTCTCAGACTGCCCATCTTTCTTTTGTCCCAGAGTAGCCAGATATAGATCCCTGCTTTCCACAAGCAGCTGGAATCTCAGTCTCTCCAGGAATTCTGCCTGTCTTAGCTTTCCAACCCCCTAATTACGAGAGTATCATGCAAGCACCATGAAATGTAGGTTTGTGCTCCCAGAGCAGATCTCCGAAGTTAGGTATTCAGCAGTCCCAGGTCTCCACTCCCTCCCTGCTCCATTTCTCTTCCTCCCACCCATGAGCTGGGATGGGGGAAGGACTTGGGTCCTGCTGTGCCACAACTATAGTACGTTATTGTTCTGTGAGGTCTGCTCTTTTCTCTGGGTGTATGCAGTTTGTCGCAGTCCTCTTTCCTGTTGCTCTTTCAGGAGTAGTTGTATCAGTTATATTTTCGTATTATATACAGTTTTAGGAGGAAGCCTCTGTCTCACCTCTCATGCCGCCATCTTTAATCTTTCTGTCGCCTACCATCTTTCTTAAGGTCCATTTATTCTATTTTCCTTTAAAATCATAGAGATGTAAAACAAGTTTTCTTACCTCTCATATTTTTGAAGAATGTCTGTTCAAAAAATGAGCAAGTTGGACTTTCCACTGACTAAACAGGTTGATGTTTGAGTCTCAGTCATTTGGAGAAGCTGTGTCAGGGATCAGATCTGCACATTTAGAAAATGCCCCCATCAAAGCTGAGAATCATACACAGCAGGGCTCACCCGAGTGGCCCTGGGAGGAAGGTGAGCTGTTTTCAGAACCTGCCTCTCCCTTCCTTCCCCCGTCTTCCCATCTTCCCCACCCCCAGAGCATCCCTTACATCTCACAAGTATCCAGATCCTTGTGTTTCACGCCAAACTGCTCTGCGGAAAGTAACTAGCAGTCCAGTAGCTATTTTACTGCATTGACTACACCCTGAGTGCTGAGGTAAGTGCTTTAGACATGCTATTTCATTCATTCTTTGCAAATGGTCCATGAGGTAATTACTTTAGGCTTATTTTAAAGAATTTTAGGGAAGTTGAGAAACACTTGCCGGGTGCTGATCCAGCTCCCACACTCAGGTCTATGGAACTCAAAAGCCATGAATCTTTTTATTCTACCAATGCTGCCTCTGTCATCTTGCTGCTCTTTGCAGGGATATTTCTGTTTAACATCGTCTGTGATGACAGAATGGGTATGCATCACCTTGAAGGGACATGGGCCCTGATGAGCAGGTGGAGGTGCTCTGGGCTGAGTGGCCATGGCAGCCTCCCGAGGTCGTGCTATCGACACTTGCCCAGGTATAGGAAGGTAAGATGGACAGATAAATGTTTGAGGAAGACAGAGATGACCTCCCTGTCAAAATGAAACCTGCCTGTGAATCTTTCTCCTTACAACTCCTTACAAATGCATATCTAAGAGACTATTAGCAACCTCTCTTTTAGAAGTAAGGCATTCTTTGCAAGTATGCAAATGTTGTAACATCCCCAAATCCATTGTTTTTTATGAGAAAAATGTGCTTCCCCAATATAGTGTCCAAACACTCCAGCAATGTACAGCTGTTGGGTATGAGGAACGCTAAGCAGATTATAAGCTCCCTGGGCTTTAGCATGTACTAATTATAATTAGTATGTCAGATCCTGGGACAAAACAGTTAAACATCCAGGGATTCAAATCTCAGTTCTACAACCTACCAGGTTCTAGATCCCCTGACACCTCTAGTTAGCAATTATTTGTACAGCCTGTTTTTTCTAAACCTTGGTTTTCTTACTTGCATATGAAGATAATATGTCTTAAGGTTGTTCTAAGAATCCCTACATGTAAAACACTTAGCTCTGTCTTGCCCAATTCATGGTAGCCAAGATGATGAATATCAATAGCTACTGAACCCAAACACCTATAAGACCCTAGACATTGCTTTTATAGACTTCCATCCCCAGAAAATGGGTGCTGTGAGGCTGTAGGTGATACTGTGAAGTCAATAGGTTATCATAGAGACAATAATATTAAGAATTATTAGTATTTTTGACCATTTACTATGTACTAAGTCCTGTGTTGAATATTGTACATGTGTAGTATCTTATTTAAGCTTCACAATGACTCCATGAGTGCTATCATTACTCTCATTTCACATCTGAAGAGACTGAGGTTTAACAAGTTAAGTAAATTGTCCAAGATCCACAACTAGAAAGAGGGAGAGCTAGAGTTTAAAGAGTTTAAAGAGAAAGTCTAATTCTATGGTTGCCTGCCACTCCATTAAGGTAGGTTTAAGAGCAATTGTTTGTAAAGCACTTGCTGGATGTAATCTCTCTTAATTCAAGAGAGATTATTATTCTTGCTTCTCATCTTAATGTGGTTCTATACCATAAACACTGAGTATTAGCTCCCGTCACTAAGATATTGTCTTGTGAGTGGAAAAAATGTTACTTGGACACTCAGAATACAGTATGGCCTCATTTCCATTAGTTACATGGATTGTTGAAAGCTGCTATTATGAAATCATTCCCACTCTATTCAAATAGGACAGACTGCAGATTGAAGTGAATTTATTGTCTCTATTGAGATGATATCCCAGTGTTAAGTCAGAGGTGGAAGGTGGGATGGGGAAGAGGAGTGGGGAGAAATGGGCCCATAGTCTAAGAGATAAATCTATCCCTCACATGAGCATTCACTGGCTGCGAAAATGCTCCAGAAAACCCATCTGTGACATAAGTCATTTAGAGTGGACAGAAAGCTTTTACAAATCTGCTATTTACCTAAGAGAGGCATCCTGTGGGTTATCCTGAAGGGATTCATTTTCCTGCCTGGTTTGCCCTGGAGGGGAAGGAAGACCTGACAAAGACAGCTCTTTGGTTTGCTCAGCTGTGAGATTTCCATTAACCAAATGGAAGTTTGCCCTGGCACACTGTGTGTTTGCACAGCCCACAGTGGCATCTTTGCAAGACTCACCGTCGTCTGGAAGGTCCTCCAATGTCCTGAGTCTATAATAAAGTAAACAGTGTGTACAGTCATTACTGTCAGGCTGTTTTTACAACGCAGCCTATGAATGTCATTAGTTGAATTACGTCTCAACAAGACCAAACACGATCCATGATAGTTAAATATGTTCTTGTACTTGTCAGCACATTAGCCAGTTCCTGCAGCACTTTTCCACCAAGGAACTGGAAATCTGATTATAAAGTTCAGATGAGAGAAACGCACTATCTGAGTTTTATTGAGGAACTTTTCCCTAACTGCTAACCATAAAGTATTTTCCCTTAAGAGTTCAGACTAGGGAACATAGTAGGATCATATCCCTAGCTAGCAATTATTTGTACAGCCTGATTTTTCAAAACCACTTGCTCATGTATTTTCTCATTTGCTTGGAACAAGTGTCATTATTATTAACTCATTTTATTCATTAGAAAACTGCTGTTCAAAATGGTTCAAGGATTTTCCTGAGATTATTCACTTAATGAGTGGTAGAAACAAGGTGCCTAGAGTTCTGCCTCCAGGGCCTATAATCTTTCCACTACTCATCGTCATATACAACCTACCAGATCTTTGATACACCAAGTGTGGTCCATTGACTAGCAGCAATCATATCACCTGGGTACTTGTTACGAAGGCAGAATCTCAGGCCCCACTGAGATCTACTGAATCCAAACCTGAAATTTTTTTTGTTATTAAATTAATTTTTTTATTAGGGTATCATTGATATACAATCTTATGCTCAGGTTTCACATGAACACCACCGTGGTTACTACATTCCCCCTATTATCAAGTCCCCACCACATACTCCATTACAGTCATTGTCCATCAGCATAGGAAGACGCTGTAGAGTCACTACTTGTCTTGTCTGTGCTATACTGCCTTCCCCGTACCCCCTATATATGTGTGCTAATCATAATACCCTTTAATTCCCTTATCCCTCCCTTCCCACCCATCCTCCCCAGTCCCTCTCCCTTTGGTAACCGTTAGTACATTCTTGGGTTCTGTGAGTCAGCTGCTGTTTTTTTCCTTCTGTTATTGCTCTGCTGTTGTACTCCACAGATAAATGAAATCACCTGTTACTTGTCTTTCTTTGCCTGGCTTATTTCACCGAGCATAATACCCTCTAGCTCCATCCATATTTTTGCAAATGATAAAATTTGTTTTCTTCTTATGGTTGAATAATATTCCATTGTGTATATGTAACACATCTTCTTTATCCATTCATCTACTGATGGACACTTAAGTTGCTTCCATTTCTTGGCTATTGTAAATAGTGCTGCAATAAACATAGGGGTGCATATGCCTTTTTGAATATGTGATCCTGTTTTCTTAGGGTAAATTCCTAGGAGTGGAATTCCTGGGTCAAATGGTATTTCTATTTTGAGTTTTCTGAGGAGCGTCCATATTGCTTTCCACAATGGTTGAACTAATTTACATTCCCACCAGCAGAGGAGGAGGGGGTTCCTCATTCTCCACATCCTAGCAGGCATTTGTTGTTGCTTGTGTTTTGGATGTTGGCCATCCTAACTGGTGTGAGGTGATATCTCATTGTGGTTTTAATTTGCATTTCTCTGATGACTAGTGATGTGGAGCATCTTTTCATGTACCTGTTGGCAATCTGAATTTCTTCTTTGGAGATGTGTCTGTTCAGATCCTCTGCCCATTTTTTAATTGGGTTATTTGCTTTTTGGGTGTTGAGGCATGTGAACTCTTTATATATTTTGGGTGTCAACCCCGTATCAGATATGTCATTTGTGAATATATTCTCCCATACTGTAGGATACCCTTTTGTTCTACTGATGGTGTCCTTTGCTGTACAGAAGCTATTTAGTTTGATGTAGTCCCACTTGTTCATTTTTGCTTTTGTTTCCCTTGCTTAAGGAGATGTGTTCAGGAAGAAGTTGCTCATGTTTATATTCAAGAGAGTTTTGCCTATGCTTTCTTCTAAGAGTTTTATGGTTTCATGACTTACATTCAGGTCTTTGATCCATTTCAAGTTCACTTTTGTGTATGGAGTTAGACAGTAATCCAGTTTCATTCTCTTGCACGTAGCTGTCCAGTTTTGCCAACACCAGCTGTTGAAGAGGCTGTCATTTCCCCATTGTATGTCCATGACTCCTTTATCATATATTAATTGGCAATATATGTGTGGGTTTATATCTGGGTTCTCTATTTTATTCCGTTGATCTATGGCTCTGTCCTTGTGCCAGTACCAAATTGTCTTGATTACTTTGGCTTTGTAGTAAAACTTGAAGTTGGGGAGCGTAATCCTCCTCCCCATTTATTCTTCTTTCTCAGGAGTGCTTTGGCTATTCGGGGTCTTTTGTGATTCTATATGAATTTTAGGACTATTTGTTCTAGTTTGTTGAAGAATGTTGTCGGTATTTTGATAGGGATTGCGCTGCATCTGTAGATTGCTTTAGGCAGGATGGCCATTTTGACAATATTAATTCTTCTTACCCAAGAGCATGGGATGTGTTTACATTTATTGGTATCTTCTTTAATTTCTCTCAAGAGTGTCTTGTAGTTTTCAAGGTATAGGTCTTTCATTTCCTTGGTTAGGTTTATTCCTAGGTACTTTATTCTTCTTGATGCAATTATGAATGGAATTGTTTTCCTGATTTCTCTTTCTGCTAGTTCATTGTTAGTATATAGGAATGCCACAGATTTCTGTGTACTAATTTTGTATCCTGCAATTTTGCTGAGTTGAGTTATTAGTTCTAGTAATTTTGGAGTGGATTCTTTAGGGTTCTTTATATACAGTATCATGTCATCTGCAAACAGTGACAGTTTAACTTCTTCCTTACCAATCTGGATGCCTTTTATTTCTTTGTGTTTGATTGCCATGGCTATGACCTCCAAAAACTATGTTGAATAAAAGCAGGGAGAGTGGGCATCCTTGTCTTGTTCCCGATATTAAAGGAAAAGCTTTAGCTTTTGAAACAAATGTCAGCTGTGGGTTTGTCATACATGGCCTTTATTATGTTGAGGTACTTGCCCTCTATACCCATTTTGTTGAGAGTTTTAATCATGAATGGATGCTGAATTTTGTTAAATGCTTTTTCAGCATATATGGAGATGATCATGTGATTTTTGTCCTTTTTATTCATGTAGTGGATGATGTTGATGGATTTTCGAATGTTGTACCATCCTTGCATCCCTGGGATGAATCCCTCTTGATCATGATGTATGATCTTCTTGATTATTTTTGAATTCGGTTTGCTAATATTCTGTTGAGTATTTTTTGCATCTATGTTCATCAGGGATATTGGTCTATAATTTTCTTTTTCTGTGGTGTCTTTGCCTGGTTTTGTTATTAGAGTGATGCTGGCTTCATAGAATGAGTTTTTTGGAAAACTTTAAAGAGAATGGGTATTAGGTCTTCTCTAAATGTCTGATGAAATTCGGCAGTGAAGCCATCTGGTCTGGGAGTTTTTTTTCTTGGGTAGTTTTTTGATTATCAATTCAATTTCATTGCTGGTAATTGGTCTGTTTAGATTTTCTGTTTCTTCCTGGGTCAGTCTTGGAAAGTTGTATTTTTCTAGAAAGTTGTCCGTTTCTTCTAGGTTATCCAATTTGTTAGTATATATTTTTTCATAGTATTCTCTAATAATTCTTTGTATTTTGGTGGTATCTGTAGTCATTTTCCCTTTCTCATTTCTGATTCTGTTTATGTGTGTAGATTCTATTTTTTTCTTGATAAGTGTGGCTAGGGGTTTATCTATTTTGTTTATTTTCTCAAAGAAGCAGCTCTTGGTTTCATTAATTCTTTCCATTGTTTTATTCTTCTCAATTTTATTTATTTCTTCTATGATCCTTATTATGACCCTCCTTCTGATTTTGTGCCTCATTTGTTCTTCTTTTTCCAATTTCAATAATTGTGAATTTAGACTGTTCATTTTGGATTATTCTTCCTTCTTTAAGTAGTCCTGAATTGCTATATACTTTCCTCTTAAAAATGTCTTCGCTGCGTCCCACAAAAATTGGGTGTTGAACTGTCATTTTCATTTATCTCCTATATTGCTTGATCTCTGTTTTAATTGATCATTGATCCATTGATTATTTAGGAGCATGTTGTTAAGCCTCCATGTGTTTGTGAGCCTTTTTGTTTTCTTTGTATAATTTATGTCTAGTTTCATACCTTTGTGATCTGAGAATTTGTTTGGTACAATTTCAATCTTTTTGAATTTGCTGAGGCTCTTTTTGTGGCCTAGTATGTGATCTATTCTGGGAAATGTTCCCTGTGCACTTGAGAAGAATGTGTATTCAGTTGCTTTTGCGCAGACTGTTCTATAGATGTCTGTTAAGTCCATCCAAACCTGTATTTTTAACAAGATCTCCAGGTGACATTAAAGTTTAAGGTGCACTCTACTAGTGACTCACAAGTACACCATCCCCTTTATCCTACAGAACAACATATTAACACACAATGACATTTGAAATCATGTGTGTTAAATGCCAAGAGAGCAGGTGAGATCATGCCATTTCTTAAGATATTATAAGGGCTTAAGGTCTGTAATTTCATCTTCACTTTTCCAAAATCCTATTTTTGGTACAAATACAACCACATCCACAGTTGCCCATATACTCATCTAAGCAAGGAAATAAGGCTATTTGTCTCTATGTATTTCTACGTATTCAAGTAATATGTCCCTTTTCAATAGCACGGTGTATTTGTGGGAGTTAGCCATTGGAAGTTTGAGCCAGATATTCCATTAAGGGCTTTCTAGTTGACGCAAACTTTTAAATTAAAATTTCAGTGCCAAGAAAATGCTTGTGAAATAGCAGCCCTCCAGCCATATGGTGTTCTGCTTGACAATGGATTATATTTGACGTTCTTAAGACAAATTACCTATTGGAAATCAATGCTATGCCCAACAGCTTTGCTGATCACCAGTTAAATGAGCTCAGATAAGTCATTTAAATTCCTTAGTTCTTATTTTTCTTGCCTGCAATGTTAGATTGGCTAATCTCTATGTGTCTCATCCAAATTTCAGCACACAATTGGAATTTTAAAAGTTATAAGATTTATAGAGTCTGGAAGAACAAAGTGAATTTACAGCCAAATAATATCTACTCCACCCCTGCATTCTTTTGTGAATGGAATCTGAGCTCTTCTTTAATTACACTTAAGATACTATTTCCTTTCTTATCCCTAACATGAAAGAGCTTCTAAAATCTCAGCAATGCAGTCCAGCTCAGTGCCAGAATGAAGTATGCACGAGTGAATGCCAAGGACTTACTTAAGTACTCCAAGGAATTCACAGTAAAATCACAGGGCCAGATGCTGGCAAGTTGTGGTAGGTGGCCTGGGGGAGGAGCTTTTTAGTGAAAAATTATACAACAGCAGAAACCTGGATCCTGAGAAGCAGATAAATTTGCCATTTGCCTCTTTGCAATAGGCATATTTTTCTAAAATAAGCTCCAGAAGAATGGCTGATTCGCAATATTTAGGGTGCTCTAGGCCCTTTCTATTCTTAATGAGCTCTGACGTTTCCCTCTCAGTTTCCTTCCCCAACTGGCCAATCTGTGAATAGACATTTTGAACAAGACCCAGACTCCTGAGGTGGGGGTTGCTGCCCGGCTGGTGCTGGTATCTGAGGGGTCAGCATCCTAAACTGAGACACCTGTCACCTGGAATTGTAATAAAAGGTGTGTGTGTGTGTGTGTGTGTGTGTGTGTGTGTGTGTATGTGTAGGGACAAACAGTTTGAGAAAGAGGAAACTAGTCCCAAAAGTCCAGGGGACACTGGATTGGGCAAAGTCCAATAATGCTTAATACAGGACCTAAAACATTTCAAATGACATGTCTGTAAATTGAAAAGCTGATATAATTTTGCTTCATTTAAGGTGGTAGACTCTGACCCTGCACTCTTTTTAGTGCGTGGGGAAGGGATGAGCTTATGAGGATTCAAGTGTAGAAAGAGAATGGGAAAGCTGGGGCTGGTACAGCAACTCCCATGAGAAATGGCAGGCAGGGTCTAGGGACCAAGGGCGGGCCGTGTGTCCTCGGCCTTCCAGGCCCTCCATGTCTCAGGTTTGGGGGGCCTTGGGATTTCCTAATGAGTGCCCTCTCCGTGAGTGAAGAGCCCTAAGACAGAATGACTGTACAGCCATTTGCCCAGGTCACTTTTCCTGGGATTAAAATAAGCACAGAAGTCTTGCGAGTTGACATGAATTTTAAATGTTAGCCTCCGTTCTCCTGCTTTTTAATATTTTTCCACAGTGACAAAGGTATTGTATGTAATATACCAGTACATACATGCACGCACATATAAAAAAGTGAAAGTTTCATAGATTAATGTCTTTCCTTATTATATGTGATATACTCTGATATTTTCTTCTCTGCCTGATTAGATTCTCCTTTGTTTTGAGGAAAACAGGAGCTGACTTACACTTACCTGCAGATCGGGACAGAAGGAGATTTTTGCATGGGGGACCCCATTTGGGCTGTTGTTTCTTTGCACCAGGTGTTCCTTCCAGCCACTCTCAGCCTTTCTCAAGTCTTTTGCTAGCATTGTTTTTGGTTGTGCCAGAAACACCATGGGTCACCGAATCCCTTGAAGCAGAATGGCTGTCATGGTGCTGCTCTTATCAGAGAGATGATATAGATGAACCCCACTTCCTTATTTCTGTCGACGTCCAGCCAAGGACACAGAAACCATACCAGTAATTAATTTTAACAAAGAGAATGTAATATAAGGACTTGGTTAAATAGGCATGAGAGGACAAAAGAGCCCAAAGGGTAAACCGAGCTAACACAGATATAGTAACTGTGGATGACAGCTGCTACCCCTAGGATTGGGGGACAAAGAGAGGGAGAAGCTGGGGGCTGGAAGAGTTGGAACTCCAAGCTCTGAAGAGGGGATGCTGCTGGCTGCCACCAGGGCCTTAGAAGCTTGGCGGACATCCTCTGCAGAACAAAACATAGATCTCCAAGGAGGCAGCACCCACCAGCTGGTACTGGTGTCTCTGGTAGGGGTGTGTTTTTGCCATCATGCTGGTTCAGGGAGGAAGGAAAAGATTGCAGGCTGGAATCAAACGCTGCTGCTGATGGTGAACCACTGCCCAGATGACACAGCAGAAAAGAAGCAAGCAGGAAGAAGCAAGCCCTTCTTCCCCCATCTAGCCCTGTGGTGTCCCTGACTCCCTACCAGGACCATTTATTATTGAGGCTAACAAAGAACTAGCTGGCAAAACAGAGACAGGTGACTCCAGCCTAGTGTCACACAGGAAGCTGAGAGACAATGACTTCATTAACTGGCACTCCCCTTTCTACTGTACCCCTTAGTGCCTCACAGCACCACCAGGCAGGCCCTATATGGGTAATGGGGCTAAGACAGTGGGGCCCATCAACCAGAATTAAAGTACAGACATTTGCCGTTTACCTCAAAGTTGACAGTCCCCACAGTCAAGAGAAATAATTCAGCAAAAAGTAAAATTAAATTCTTCACCAGGCTCCCAGTACCTGACCCTTGAATGGAGGAACATTCAACTTTATTTTCTTAGAATGTCTACTTTAAAAAACTTCTATAATGTGAATCTCAGTCCTCACTTTAGAGAAAACCATTCTCTGCTGCCAGAAGTAGTCTGGTCCTTCAAACTGTGTCCTTCCCTCCCCACTCCCACTGGTCTAATCTACAGATTGCAAAACCCTATGACCCCCACGGTGTGGTTCTGAATGTCTGAATTTACTCTAGGGTGATACACAGAGAGGGGGCTTGGGTCCAGGGGTCACTACAGAAGGCAAAGCAAAGTGATCTTTGAACTCCACCCTAGCAACCAGCTTTTCAGTGTTTCAATCATGTGAGGTCAAGATATGTCTCACACACACACACATACACACACACACACACACACACACACACACACGCCACATGCATGCCCACAATAATTTTCAGAGACAGTGAAGTCTAGATTAATTGTTCTCAACCAGGGATAAATTTGCATGTCAGGAGACACTGGTACTGTCCAGAGGCATGTTTGATTGTCACAGTAGAGTCCAGGGATACTGCTAGACATCCTACAGTGCACACATAGCCCTAACGACAGAGAACTATCCAGCCCAAAATGTCATTAGTGCTGAGGTTCGGAAACCCTGGTCTAGATACATAATATAATTGACTCTGCAAAGAATCCCTACCCACAATGACATTAATATTTTGTTGTTTTACAAAGGGAAGTGGGACTTACCGCCTAGCCACACCAATCCTCTCAGGAGAAATGCTTCCCACCATCCAACCTCATTCTGGTCATCTCTGATCCCTTTTAGAGGGGAAGATGGATGATGTGCTAAGAGTCTCAAGACTGGTTGTCAGTAAGTCCTTTGCAGCCCCTCTTTGGTGGTGGTCCAACCCCATGCTTAGAATGTGGTAGTATCTGACACATTCACACCAATGCTTTGAATCCTTCAGAGCAGAGTGTGACTCATCTCCAGCAGCGTTCAAGAGACCACAGGAGCATGTCTCTGGCAAGAAAGCGAGGGGAGTTCTTCAATCCCTAGTGAGTTCCCTCCAAACCCCAGGACTATCTGATGGCATTCACAAAAAGTCTCTGAACCAAGATGTACATGAGCCAGTCTGTTGAACACCAGTGGTCAGAGGCTTTGCATTTTACTGAAGCCCTTGTGCTGGTTGTTACCTGGAGAAGAGAGGCTCTCTCCTGCTGGGTCCTGCCCCACAGCACAGGATGCTCCCCTGGCATAGGAAGACGTCTGGGCTGTGCGTCTAAAGCCACAATGGGGTGCATCAATGAGCATATTTAAGTCTTGATAGGACTCAAAGAAAGATTTTCTGCTAATCTTGCCGGCCTGCCTGAGGCCTTTGCATTCCTGACCACGCCAGCCGACTCCTTGCCAGTATCTCACGGGCATGAAATCAAGAATGTTTGAGAACGTTTTGAGAAACAGCTTTGAAACCAGCCCCGAAGAAATCCAATGTAAAGCTGATGTCTCTCTGAGTGTGAGATTCACATGAAGAAACACTATCTCGGAGGGGTCCCCCTGCCTCCGAGCAGAGGCCAATAGGAAGAACGGTCTTCTGCCAGTTAGAAAGTAGGCGAGTCTGAGGGAGGAGAGGAGCCTGTGGCTTAATTTTAGCTCTACCTCGTTTCCCCCTACTTTATTTCTCCTCAGAATAGTTGAGGTTAGGGTGTGTTTTGCATAGTTTGTGTGGAATTCGGCAAAGAAGGGAAAAGAGCGGCACTTTAATATGATCCTCACTTGAACAAATTCTACTTTCTCTGTTTATGGGGTGGGCAATCTGTTAACATACTGCTGGCTGAATTACCTTCGGCTTAAAACATCCGAAGGCAATAAATTCAAGTTTCATCAGGTGACTCATAGGAAAGGCACTTTCCCCTTCTCTTCCACTAATTCTTGAGTGTGCCACGTAATCACCTGGAGAGCTCATTAAACACACCCATTGCTGTTTCTCCTTTAGTAGGTCTGGGGTGGAGCCCAGGAGTTTGCATTTCAAACAAGTTCCCAGGCAATGCTGATAATGCTGGTCGGAAATCACTTATTTTTTTATGAACCATCACCCTAAACAGTATGATCAGATTTTTTTGAACCAAAATTATTCATGGAACTCCCTCCTTACGAACTTCCCATGGACTCGTTACCTATGGAATGAAGTTCATAATCTTTCCCAACTTTTCAAGACCCTTTAAAACTTACCATCGCTCCTTTCTCAGCTCCACTCACATTGGCATATGAGGTCAACTCCATATCCCAGGATGGTGGGACCTTTCAGGGTTGTGACTCTTTGCAGGCAGTGTCTTCTTCCACCATCCTGGTGGAAGAATCCACAATGCTTCAAAATGCTTCCAAAAATAGTCAAACATTACCCCCCTTTTCCTCTCAGACAGAAACCCTGGACTTGTCACCCCCATGGCTCTACCCTCCTAGCAGTGTGCTCCTAACAATAGTAAGACTCTTCTGTTTCCTTTAAAAAAAAAACCCACAACCTGCACTGAAGCCTACTTTATGGAGGACAACATATCAACAATGCAATGTGAGCAGAAGAGAAGAGCACTTTCTGCAGTTGGCACAGCTTGCAGGTAAATAATTCAGGGGTGCAGGAAATAGCACATGTCTGGTTTTGTTTTTTGTATATAGTTTTTAAATTTTAATTGAAGTCATCAGGCCTTTCCTGAAATGGAATGGTTAACTGAAGTTTAACATCAGGCCTTTCTTGAAATGGGAAATGTAAATGCAATCATTTTAGAGTCTTCCCCTCCTGACAGGCTCACACCAGAATCCAGGAGGTTTGGGACAGGACAGCAAGAGCAGGACTTCTAATGCCAGTTCTCAAGTGCACTGACATCCTTATTTTCCAAGCCCACAGTGGCGGATCTCTGCTTCTATGACAGTCTTGAAATATGGGAATTATCCCTAAAGCTGGAATCTTCTTGCCCAAGATCTTGCCTGCCTGAAGGCTACTAACCTCCTTGTATAACTGCCAGGGCATGGTTCATGAGTCACTGTTGCTCTTGGAGCCCTTAGACCCTGTCCTGTTGAAAATTTTTCAGATACAAGTATAGACCAAAAGGATCTGAATCTGCAGGCCCTGCTGTCTTGTGTGTTTACTTTTTGTTTTATTCTCCAGAGGATCTTCCCAAGGAATAGCATGGATAGCCAATCAGCAGCTCCAGACTTACCTTCTCCCAGATTTGCAACGTGAGTAGACAAACTTTTTCCCAAACAGGGTTCTCATTGACTGGCTTGAGTCACATGTCAATCCCTGAACCAATCATGTGATCAAAGGGATTTGGTATTCTGATTAGCCAGAGGTGATTGACATGCACTGCCCTGGAGCCAGGGTAGGATCTAACCCACACAAGCTGCCTGGTGGACAATGGGGAAAGTGTGGTTCCCTAAAAAGAAGACATAGGTTATGTTAATAGGAGAAAAAAAAATACATGTCCACTATAATGAGCCAGAATCCAAAAACTGATTAACTTATGAAATCTTGGCAAGCAAATGATTATAAAGAAGTCCCAGCCTCCCCCAGGTACAAGGGATGAACATAAAGCACTGAGAACTCAAGAACCTTGCCCAGGCTTACACAGTAAGTAAGAGTAAGAATGGTCCCACTTTGGCTTTTTTCATGTTCCCCATCTGTTCTAGATCCTCCACTTTTGGGGAACCTTCCTGAACCTGGTTTGCCGAGACATGCCCCAAAGTCCAGGGCAAGTTTGTTTTATTTCTTTACAATCCTGCTCTGTTCATCAGAGTAGATGCATTAGAATTAATTAGAGACACCTTTTTAGGTACTAGTTGCATATACATCCTTGGATAATTTCCTGGTACAAAAAAAGTAGCAACTTAAACTAATTAATATAATAATGGACATTTCAAATACTGTTGCAGAAGATGCTACTTCAAAGCAGGAAATACTCTCAGTGAGTGCTATACAATGATCATCTACTCATCCTCTGCAGAGCATCTGTTCTGGTCAGAAGAGGTGTCATTTTGAACAAGAGTAGATAGAGAAACATTCATGAAGCATTATCATGTAAGAATAGCAGTTTATAAAACAATGTGTTATATGATCTTATTTATACCTATATATGAGTATGAACAGAGAATGAGAAGTTTGGAAATACATTTTTAAATATTGGTAGTATTTATACTGGAGTTTTGGGATTAGGGTTGGTGAAATGAGTGAAGGGGTTAGAGGCACAAAATCCCAATTATAAATTAGTCATGAGGATGAAAGTACAGCATAGGGAATATAGTCAATAATATTATCATTCTATGTTGACAGATAGTAACTACTTTTATTGAGATGAGCATTTATTAATGTAGGTAACTATTGTACATATAAAACTGATATAGTATTGTATATCAACTAAACTTCAATAAATTTCTTTTTCTTTATGGTGTTTGGGTTTTTATTTTAGGAAACTTTATAATAAGCACATATTGCTAGTATAATGCATACATACATTTCCTTAATTTTAAGACATCATTGATTATAAGAATACCATAGAAATAATAGCTTCTCAGTTAAAATAATTCACTATGACTTTATTATTACATATTATTTTTTATCTCATCCAAATGTCTAACTTGTTGTTGGAGGGAAATAATAAAAACTTAGTTTTTTTTTTTTTTTCAGTAAGAAGGGAGAAATAATAATATGAGATCAGACCTTGGTTTTAAGTAAACGATCAGGTTCTATACAATGTGGCTGTGTCAACATTCTAAATTTTAACATTAAGATGGATATCAGCCATTAAAAAGAAACACAAATCACTTGTCAAAGTTGTAAATCTACAGACATTGAAATAAATAACCAAAAATTAGTATGTTTAAACATAGAAGTCTCAACAATGTTAATGGACCAACCCAAATGCAAAGTACAAATAATGCGACCAAAAAAAAATAAATGTTGTCATCAGCTAATTTCCACTTCACTTATCCATAACATGGTTGTCTGATGTTGCACATGGGCATTGCAAAGACTAATAACACATCCCTTTAAGCAGCAAGATCATTAACAAAGAATCTTAATGATGATAATGTTCATCTGTTTAAAAAAAGAATATTGTATGTACAGAGACCAAAATTTCCCAGTGCCATATGGTGGGCACCATAGTTTTGTTCCCCAGAAGCAGACCCTGAAACCAGGATTCAGTGTAATAGTTATCTAGGAGTTACAGGAAACAATGGCAGGTGGGTGGAAAAGTGAGAGAGGGAAGGGGTGGACACTGAGCCATCTATCACTTGGGCAACTGGAGCTTAATTCCTTGGCGGAGACACTGGGGAGTAGAGAACACATACCTTGGAATAATTCCATCTGAGTAAGGGAGCCTGGATATTTGTACACTTACTACAGAGAGCTATTGGTTGTGGGCTGCACCCAAGGGTTTTTAATTTCCTGACATTTCTGGCTTGCTACTCATGCTTCTAGACAGAGCAATGTTATGTGGTTTTGAGAAAATAAGCCCTCTGAACAGAGATGCAGTCACAGGCTGATGGACATTAGCATGAGCCAACTGAAAAGGCCCAGGGATGTGGCTGGAGCACAGGTGGCCTTTGACACATGGGTCCCTAAAGTCAACTTATCCACCTTCACTGCAGAGGATAGAGCAAATATCCTTCTCACCACTTACAAAACTTTCTTACATTCTGAGCATTCATCCCTCATTTTTCCATTTCCTTACTCCAAATGGTTATATCATGACTAGTTTTCTGTTATAAATGGTATCATTAGCTGCCTGGGGGCCAATTCTGGCAATAAAGAATCAAAATATCTTTGCAGTAGCTCTAGACCTATTGTTCACAAATTGGCCACCTACATAGGAGGTGAGTATGGGGAAAATGGAAGTTCCTATGGCCAGGATCCTCACCTGACCCTGAACTACTTGGTGATGTAATTGGTCTGCTGCTAGACTACTACTTCCATACCCATAGGCAATGAGCTATTATTTACTGAGTCACTATATAAAGAGCTCTTCCCAGTGCTCTGGGTGGAGGCAGAGATGGAGGTGGATTACAGACCTGCAGACTGCTGGATGCAGACGTGATTCTAGTGCTTGACCTACCATCGTGAGAATAAAGCCAGGTATAAACCCTTTTACCCCAAGAACTTTGCATTGTCATTTCTCAGTCTCACTCAACCCATAGTGAATTTGCCCAGGGCTGGAAACCTCAGGCAAGACAGTGGGGAAAGACGGATATTAGAGGCAGGCCACTGCAGATCAGTGGGGGGCAGGTTTAGCAAGCAAGGAAACTTATTTGTGAGGCTCATCTTGGGTGGCTAAGAGATGAGTAGATCTCTGTATCTGATGCCAGAATCTTAAAAGTTTATGTTTAACTGGGTCCAGTCATATATGCTGCCCAGATGTTCTCAACACCTTACTCTTTGAAGGCTGCGTGCATCCTTGAAACTGGCTCCCACTGTGAGGACAGAGGCCAGAGGTACATTCCAAGGACATGGGAGGGGCCGAGAAGCCGCTAGAGGGGCAACCGTGGTCACGTCCTCTCAATCTCAAACAGGATGGCACATCCTAGTTGGGCATCTTCAAAATGAGTTTCTGCATCATTAATTTATGGTGGTTTTACGAAAGCTTCAGTGTCCTGAAGTTCATCCACATATTGGCTTTTCTTCTGTGAAACTACCACACTGAGGTGAATGTAAAAACCTATATTATTTTGCAGCTGGAACACTGAACCTATAGTCTGAGTGGGCCCATATTTTCATCAAGCCAGTGTTTGAACATGCATGTACAGATGCAGAAGCCACAGAAGACTCATCAGAACTCAAGACCCAGTAACAGATAAGACTACCATTAATTGCCCTCTAAAGTAAGAAGTTAACAGCCCTCTGGCCCAGGGGAGCATAGCCTGGCTCTGTTGACAAACCACATTGGCCACTGGAGGTAGAGAGGACAAAAGCAAACATTTTTCTTTTGAAAAATGTTATTTGAGTCATCAACACTACCTTCCCGCCCAGAGCCATATGCCTTTGATTGTCAAAGTAGTTCACTATTACTATATATATATACACACTCATCTGGATTTCAGGAGTGCTAAAATACAAGGAGAGCTGTGCATATTAGAATAAAAAGGGAGAAAAAAAGCCTATGCAGAGATTTTAAAAAAATAATGCACAATAGAAGTCTTCTAGGAGATAATTTATCTTCATCCAGGAAATGTCTTGATAACCCTGAATGAAATGGGACAGTGAGTATGGGTGTGGGGATGGCCAGATACCAAGCCCACAGAGGTGGGATGGGGATGGATGCTCTGTGTAATAACAGACAGAATTTGAGCTCCTGAGCAATGCAAAAGGCAGGGATTGAGGAGCAAAGGTGAGAGGAACCCTACAGATGAAGAGAGGCAGGACTGGGCAGAGACAGTGAAATTCCACTGTGGAGGACAGATACCTATTGTTCCTTGAAGAGTTGTTTTTTTTGCTGAAAAACAGTTCCCTACTCTTGTGTTCTATGTTCTTCTTCCCCAGTTCAGGAAAATTCATTATTTTCATTAATAGTTCGATGTGTAGGGTTTTCTTTTTCCTGACATGGGGACAAAAAGAAAAAAAGAAAAACAAAAAGGAAATGTTAAGTCAAGATGGATATGAAGGGGACAGAGATAGCCTATGAGGTCCAAGGATCTGTAGGCTATGGGAGCTGTGAGAATATAAATGAAACCTGACATATGTGTGTATGTGTGGCCCTTAACAGACATCTTCTAAGATCATGGCAAATCTTTTTTTCTTTAAGAAAACTCTCATAAAGATACATATTAGATATTGATGGCATTTAAAAATAAATATGCATTACATATATTCCTATATAGTAAGGGTAGCATTTTTTGTCACTTTCCTTGAATTACCATGCATCTGTCTACCTTTGGCTTGTATATTTGATGTGGGGCAAACTCATTTGTCAATCATAAGCACTGAGGAAACACTGGATGAGAGAAGGAAGAGAGGAGGCGGCGACTGGTTTGTTTTAATTTTTTAAACCATCATGGCTTCTTTCTTAGAAAATAAGTTGGTTCTGTAAAGAATGAAAATGCCATGACCCTGTTAACATGAAGAATGTAGAGAGAAACATGATGCCAAGTATGCAGAAGATGCTGTATTGTTTACAGGTAGTACTCATTGGTTTCACCCTATTGTAATAATAAGAATACTGTGATGAATACATTTAATAGCTTATATATGAAACTTATTTTATTGATCTATTCACAATTCATTACATTTTTAAAACTAAGAGGATTATCTATGAAAAAGACTTAGTCTTATATTAATGTCAACAGGGTAAAATCAGTACATGTTTTCTTGTATACTGTACCATAATAAATTAGTTGTTTGTTTTTTTATAAAAGTACACTGTCCATATGGAAGTATACAAACATTTCTGGCATGCCAGAAACTTGTTAATAGTAGTTAGCTTATGGTGATGAACTTGTGAATGAGAATTCTTTTTCTTCTTCTTTTCCTAATTTTGTTCCAATTTACAGTAGGACAAGTTGGACTATTTGTGTTCTGTCTTGGTTGTGTTGGTTTTCTTTAAGTGTGGTATACAGGAAGATGCCCTGGCATTAAATTTAAAGCAGCTGTGGTCTAGTCAATGCTCAGAAACTTAACAGCAAATCGTCTACACGTTCTGTGCTATAGTTTACTCATTTTCAAAATAGGGAATGGCTGTTTTAGCTTCCCATGGAAGAGAGGACTATGCCACATTTTTTTTCTTTCACCCCTTATAACCCTATTGCCTAGCACAGAGCCAAGCTTGTGTCTGTGTTTAATACCTGTTAATAAAAAAATAATAATCATAACATTATATCATTCATATCTACTACATAATTAATAAAATAATAATAAAAGGATAATAATAAAATACATGCTTGGTGTTCAATAAATATTTGCCTTCTGATTCAAGGAATGAGGCAGGGATGAGTGTTTTGAATAACTCAGTAAGATATCAAGCTAAGGGATAATTATTACAGAGCCAGCATTGAAAGGCTCCAATAATTGCGTTGCCAGGAGAATCCCTAAGTGGTCACACCCTATTAGCAAGAAGGGATGAATCAGCAATTCTCTGTTAGGGGCACAAGTCTTGATCTAGAAAACTCTTAAGATTTTTCAAGTTTCAAGGCTTGGCAACAGAGCAATAGACAGCTTTTATTATTTGTGTACTATTTAAATATTAGTACAGAATCAATCATTTTCATTTATATAAAAATTTTTTAAATGGGCATTGCCATAAGAAAGAAAGTTAAAATCATCCATTATCCCACCTCCGCAAAAATAACTGCTGTGAAGACTTTGGTGTATCTCTATAGGTGTGTGTGTATATGCAACACAGACAAAGAAAGAAAAAAGAGGGGTAGAGGAAAAGAAAGAGAGGAAGAGAGAAAGGAAATGTATTTGTGTGCATTGAAAGACCATGATTTTTACTACGAAGAATGGGATCCTGTCAGCTATATGCCTGTTAACTTTAATTTTTCATGTAATATGACAGAACCGTCTTTCCATCTAAACACATTTATTTCTATCTGTGGGTAAAATTTCAGTATTTCCAGAATCTCTCCCCTGGCCTTAGTGCATCTCCATACCAGTAGGTGTTTCCAAGGAGTGGAGAGAAGTAATAGGTAATTACAAAGGGAGAGAGGGCATATCTGGACCCGAGAGGTTGGGTGGGGTCCTTTTCTGCAGCCAGGTCATGAGAGACACAGGCAAGCAGAGTGGATGACTGCTAGTAGGCAATAAATGGGTTTCTCCCACTTTGTTTCTCCCTTTGACTGATTTCAGTTTCAAAGGTATTTTGTCCTGGGCTGGGAAAATATTTCCCCCCACCATCCCGGAGTTACATGATCACATCATTCTTAATACCATCCTGTATGGATCTGTCTCATTATAACATTGTTTTTAACCAATTTGTTCTAATAGGTATTTAGTTTCTTTCCTGTTTCTTGCTATTGTAAGCAATCCGAGTTGAAAACCCTTGCACATCCATCTGGGCCTTTGATTAACTACCAGACTCTCAGATCCCTTCTTTGCACATATCTCCATCCTTAGGTAGAGGCTGTTGCCCAGCCCAACTGGCAATCAGGGAATTCAACAGACCTCATGGCAGATGGTCTTCTGTGTGTCCGTGCGTGGGGTTAAATGGTATTTGACAAAACTAAATGGCCAATTAAATGCAGAATTAGATTGGCTTTTTCCTCTCATCTGTTTGATTTACTATCAATCAAAATGGATTAAACAATGGAGTCTCATTTTTTAAGCAGACTTTGCTTTTTGCATATCTTCCCTCATTCCTTTCTCTACACAAAAATCCTGCAAAAGGAAATATATGTAAAATAAATGCATTCAATATAAATTCTAAATATATTGGATTATAAATATATTGAATCTATACTATATTTAGCATCAACTATAAATTATAAATATGTTTCAAGTTTGAAAGCTCTTGAAACTTCTTTACCATTTATAGAGTCAGCCATTTTGCATACATAATCTCTAGGAACTTTCCCAAGGGCACATGGCTAATGGTGGCAAAGCAGAAGGTAAAATTCAGGATTCTAGTCTGTTGTTCTAAAAGGTAGTGCTACTTATATTGCTATAAAGACAGGTGTTGATGACAATACTGTACTTAACTTCAGAACCAAGCTCTGGTTATATTCTGTTTGACAGTACAGGAGTAGCCTTACACTAAGACCTTGCTTAATTGCAAATAGGCTTTGATGTCTGCAGGGTGTGTGTGAATTCCCTTTGTAGGAGAAAATGAATCTAGCCACATAAAAGTCTTTGCAGCCCGAACCAGTGAGACTAACCATTTAAATCTGGTTCACATCCATCTTTACTCTGGAATGAGTCCTGAGGCAACAATTAACTATGTGGACCTGGAGACAACCTTGCTGCCAGGAGAGATTAAAGAATTTATGAGTCATTTTCTTGTATTGTAAAACAGGTGACAAAGAAACAATGTGAATTTTAAATTGAAAGCAGCAGAGGTTGAATGGAATCCTCTAGTGGGGAGTGGAAGGGCTTGTGGTTTAAATTCTGTTTTAAGAAAATTGCACAGCCCTGGGATGAGGGAGCTCCACTAATTTATTTCTCTAATTGAAAATATAATGGGCCCTCTCATTTCCTTTTTTATCTGTATTTTTCAAGTACCAATTAATAGAATTCAACAGTGTCTGGAACACAAAGATTGTTCAAGAAATATTTTTGGGATTGAAGAGTCAATCAATAAATGAATTTCTTGAACACCAACTATATGCCAGACATTGTTGTAGGTGCTAGAAGTAAAGCAGTGGACAGAACAAACAAAATCCCAGCTCTTATTAAGCTTACGTTTTTGTAAAAGAATAAGAGGCAATAAAAAAAAGTAAAATACATATAGCATGTAAACTATTGATAAGGGCTTTAAAGAAAAGTAAATGTGGGAAGGGGAAAGAAGTGTTTATGGAGGGTATGGATGACACTGAAATTTTAAATAAGGATGTGAGAAAGGACATCCGTGTCCCTAACATTTGCAAGACCCGGAGCAAGAATAACAATGGAGTCCACATGCCATATATCTAAATATTCTAAAATTATAAATCAAAATGAACTTTTAATTAAAATATATCCCATTATCTTACTTGAAAATTATGAATAAAGTTATGGCTTTTATATGACAGAAAATATCAAACATTACTAAATTTATTGTTAATGTATTTCTTAGTGCTATGTTGATGAATCAGCCATGTTTAAGTGAATAATCAAATAAAGGTATATATATAATTCATATATATATAATTCATATATATATAATATACAAAATATATAATTCATAATATTTTATATATTTATTCCATGAAATGTATTATATTTCTTTATTTCAGCAAAATCTCTATGTAAGTAATCAAATTTTTTCAATAATTTTGTTTAATCATCTATAAGATCATAAATAAAATGTAATTGCATTCCAAATAAACAAGTTTAAAAGTTATTTCATCAAAAAGGTACATTAAAGGGAATATAAAACTAAAATAAAATTATTATGCATATGCTTTAAATAAGATATTTTATTCTAAAATGGTCCAAATTATGTATTAATTTAAAAAGAAAAATACAATTATAATTTTCAAATATTGATTTTACACTGAAATTTATTCCAAGCCGAATTAAAAAATTTATTGAAAATATAACTCAATCTTTTAAAATAGTTTTCAAAAATTAAAACTTCGTAAGTCTAACATTCAATACCTGACTAGCTTTCAATGAAAACAAACTTATCACATTTCATATATGCTTCCCCTAAACCTATACACATATAGTTTTAAGAATTATACAAATTATTTAACATTATGAATTGTTGGTCAACCATTGAGGGCAACCATTGTGAGTATTATGCTAATCCACGAGTATTACAAGAACCCTGTAGTATTGGAACATAAAGAGAAACAAGGAAATGGATGTTCAATACTATTAAGAAATGATATTTCATTAAGACAATATTCCTTTCTTGCTCTCTGAAAGGAAGGATTTAGCAAGTTGATTAAATTATCTTTATCCTTCCCCAATATATTAATCATCTATTGGTACATAACAAATTACTCTAAAACTTAGCTACTCCAAACAGTATTTATTATCTCACAGTTTCTTGGGTCAGGAAGTGAGGTGTGGCTTAGCTGAGTGCCTGTGGTTCCGGGTCTTTCACAAGCTGAGCGCCAGTGGCTCCAAACACCATGATGTTCTGCTGCATCTCAGGGCTCATGGAGGGGAAGGATCCACTCCAAAGGCATGCACGTGCCATTGGCAAGTCTCAGGGCCAATTTGCCTATTGGCCAGAGACATGTCTTTTTTTTTTTAATAACCCAATTTCCAAAGTGATATGCCATTACTATTGTCCTATCCTGTTTCTTGGATGTGTGTTACCAAGTCCACGCTCGAGAAGGAAATTGCACAGGAACATGGATACCAGGGGTAGGGATCATTTGAGCACCATTTTAGATGCTGTCAGTCACACGTGGCTTTCTTTCTCTACACATGCTGAAGTTTATACTGTTCAGAGGCCCTCAAAGTAAAAAAAATACAAAAATCACGAATTAGGTACAAAAGTAAATAATTATTCAGAATGAGAAAATAAATTCCAACAAACTATAAATCTAATAAAATGGGCAACTACAATAATGACAAAATCTAGAAAAATAAACATTTTTACTAATTAACTGCCTGACATACTCTTTAGTACTTTATCCCTGTTTTTGACAGTATAATCTTCGATCATTTCTTTTTATGACGATTTTACAACATATCTTTTTATAAACAGAATGTAAAAATAATGTAGTCTTCTATAGCCGAGTTGGTCAAAATTTATTTGTCTTTATTTCTGATAGTTTAGATAAGCTTTTCCTCAGCTTGCCAACTTTTTATTGTTAGTGTCATAAAATTTTAGGATGTCAAATTTGAGAAAACATCTATGAAGTTTCTTTCTTGTATAAGCTGTAAGATTTGGAAGCCTTCTTTATATAGATGAGTTACTGGCTCTAAACATTTTAAGTCTCGTTTCTCTTCCACTACTTACATATTTCTTGTGCAAGGTGCTGTGTGATGGCTTCATTTCGAAACACACCCTGGGAATCACTGCACCTGCGTGTCACAGCTCTGGGAGAGTGGGCACAGTTGAACTAGGAGTATTTCTAGAAGCCAATTTCTATAATGGGGCAATTATCAATAAACAATTATGTTAGAAAACTATATAAATATGTTTTATTAAACTTCCTTTTAGCTGAGATCCCAAAATATCTGTGGCTACCTGACATAAGAAATAGTATGAAGAGGGGATGTCAGAGCAGGAAGAGACAGTGGTCTAGCTTTAGTGAAAATAGAGTACCTTTATTAGAGTCATGTTATAAAAACATGATATGAAGACATAGTTTTTCCAAAACCTTTCCCATATTTTTAGAAAAGTCTTAAATTTTAAGCTTTACTGACTTCTTCATTAACCTCTGTTCCCGACAAAAACAAGCCAGGGAGGACAAGAAATCCCATATGCAGCCTATGGGACTGTGAGGAGCAGATCCTTTAATTTTCAGAATTCAGTAGATACTGAAGTTATTCCTGCTTAAAAAAAAATGTGGTCACTGTGTGGCTTCATCTTTTCTCAGGGAAAGAACAAGGATCCGTCCAGTCCCAGTTTCCATGACTCTATGATGTTCTTTTTAAAATACCTTGAGCACCTTCAAAATCACAGAAGGGCTGATGGACACTCATTTACCCACTTGAGCCTGAACTGGAGGAAGGTTCCCACTATGACAGTGAAGGGGAAGTTGTCTACAGTACTAACATCTTAGTAATGTGGGTGGGGGTGGCTCCAGGAGGGCTGCCTGGACTGGGAAAGCTGGGGCACCCACCCAGGCCCTGGGCTGTGCCACACGAGACCTCTGCAGCTCAGACTGGACTGGATTTAGTTTCACTTCTGAATCACAGAGAGGCTCGGTTCTTCCTGTTTAATTTTATTTTTATTCTTCTTCTTAACAGGTTATTAATGGATCATTTTCCCTCAGATGGTGCCATGCTCTGAAAACAAAGCCTTAATTATAAGGGACCAAGGATTCAGCCATGACATCTGTCATGCTTTAATTAATTAAAGTGCTCCTAATAAGACCCAGAAGAACGCATATCACATCTGAGCCTGATTACATGCTACCTGTGTGAGGGCCTGCTTTTAGCAATTCTGGAATTCCTGCTTCTCCAAATGTTACAGAAATATAGACAACTCAGAGGATGTCACAGATCTCAGCTGTGTTAGAGTATAGGAACCAAACCTAAAGATAGGTTTTTGAATCCAAATTGCAAATATTCAGAGGAGGGATTTTTGCTGTTTGTGGAGGTTAAAAGGTCTCAGTGGAAATTGAAGTAAAGTAATTGGGTGTCAGTCAGAGAATTATTTCAATATCTTGTAACATGATCGTTTTTACTAAATCCCAGATTAGCCTAAAGAGTGGTGAATATATGTTCAGAACTTTCTGGACCAGGCCCGATTTCAAATTTACTGCCTTAGGCCCACCCTGCACCCCAGCTCAAGGGAGGCTCGTGTTTGACACTTCCCAATGACCAAACTTTTGGTTTAGAAAATGTAAACATACAAAAATGCAACAAGAGAGGATGTATGCTTTGCTTCCTCGCATCATGTTCTTAATTGCTAAAGCTGCAAACTGGGAAGACAGAAAAGTTCACATCAATACTGCAAATCGATAGTTATTCCAAAAAAAATAACTCTGTGGTGTAAGAGTAAAGCTTTCATACTAATAGTGAAATTCAGGAAGAACCTTTAAATCACTTTCAAGAAATTCACCACAGGTTGAGCCAAATGTGTGAGTGACACTCAGTGCAGGTTGATTTCTACTGCTCGTTTTACTGGCAAACAGTGGCCCACTGCCAGAGTGTGGTCAGCCCACACAGCTGTTCTCAATGATTCACTTCCCGTGATTTCCCAGCTGACACATTCAGAAGGAGAACAGCAAGTTTTAAGACCCAGTTACCAGCCTCGTTGCTGCAAGGAGCCTTCCTCTTCAATTGTGGGCACATTTTAAGGGCAAACGTGAGGGTTAGTTGCCCTGAGAAGCAAAACTCTTTCCATAACTAGAGTTTAAGCAGGCAAGAAAGGTTGAGAAGAAACTCAAGTGTTGATGTTTTGGTAAGATGCTCACTGTGTTTCTGAATCATAACACACTGCCTCTCCCACTTTCTCTCAGACGGAGCCCTGAGTTTAGCCCAACATTCCAATCACTGAGACGGTTTCCAAAATGTAGAAGATTCTTTCACCCATTAGTACCACTGCTGTTCCCACTGGCTGGAACGATCCCTCCAGGGTAGGTTAGAGTCTGCATTCTTAATAGGGGATGTGGATAAAATGAAGGTTCCCGTGGCCAGGCTTCTCACGTGGCCCTGGTGGGCTAGCTCACTACACACGTGTGGGCAATATGTTGTTATTGACTCTGTATAAAGAGCCCTGCCCAGTGCTCTGGGCCACACGGTGGCACGGCTGTAAGGTTGCAGGAGAGCAGAGCAGGGGCTGGAGTGGTGGCAGCGCCGAGGACAGAGATGGAGACGGCTGTGGGGGCCAAGAGGCCCAGAGGCAGAGATCGGCTTGCTGCAGGCAGACTCGCTCTGAGTGGACGGGAGTCTAGTGCTTGACCTGGCACCACGGGAATAAAGTTGGGTATAAACCTTTCACCCCAGCAATGTTCCATTGTCATTTTTTTCGGTCTCATTGAATCCATAGTGAACTTGTCAGGGGCTAAAACCCATTAACAAGACACCATAACTGCTTTAAATTACTTGAAAAGTCAGTATTGAAAAACTCTCCTTAAAATTATTTGTACATATCATTCTTTTATGTTATACAGCTTTTTTATCAAAATCCCACATTATAATGATGATGAAGAAGATGATGGAAGAGAGTTACTATGTATTGTGTTCCATCCATTTTGCCAGTATGTTCCATTCATAGCTTCATTTAACTCTCCCAATAGTCTTGTGAGACTGGTACTACTGTTTTCCTGATTTATTGGTGAGGAAACTGAGGATTAAGGCAATTAAGCAATTAACCCAAGGTCTCACATCTAAAAGGGGCAAAGCGAGAATTCAAACCCAGAAAATCTTGACTTCAGAGACTAAGTTTTTAAAGCACTGTGCCAACTGAAAACAAAAAATAATAATCTGTTTCAAAAATACATAGATACAATGCTGCATTCTAAAGCATCCAAATGATGATGATGATTTCTGTTAGCAAGATTAAATAAATGGACAGGACATTTCAATTTGCAGAGCAAGATGAAATTCTGGCTTAGGAGATGCACATAACATTCCAGTTACAAGTCTATGTAAGGAAAATTATCCACAAAGAGGAAGACAATGTTGAAAAATAGATTCCAAGGAAAATACGCAAAGACGTTGGAGAATTTGCATAATCAAACTGTTAGTTATTGTTAGCAAAGTGTGGGGTCTGGGCATTGGTCAAAGGAGACAGAAGGGAGACAAAACTAAAAGATAAACATCTAGTTCTTTGCTTTCAAGAGTCTCCACTACCCTCCCTCACTCCATTTGCTTGCATGAATTAATTCTTTTCATAGAAGCTGACATTACAATACATAAGCAACTGAAAAAGAACAAGAAAAACTTGCGTGTGGAAAGCAAGTGCAAGGCTCAGAAAGAGTGCACTTAGAACAGACCTTTCATGTGGCCACATTTTGCAGAGCCCCTTTGAAACTTCAGCCACATATCGTAGTTGTTTAAAGCAATACAGAGAGAGTGTTATTCCTTAAACTTAAGTGGAATTATTGTTATTTTTAATTATGGTTTTAAAACAGAAAAGGAGAGTGATAAAAGCAAAATAAATTCAACTCTGGCTAAGGCGACTATTATGTTCACAGGCAGATGACCTTTCTTCTCTGCCCCTCAGTTTCCGTATGCACCCCATCAGCTACTAACTGATTTCTCATGATAATGAGGTGAATGCAGGAGGCTTTATAAAGATTCAGCTTGGTGTTTTTCTCCCTTCCTTCTTGCCCATCTGTGGATAAAATGAGAGTTTTTGTGGCCAGGATTCTCACCTGGCCCTGGTTGACGAGCTCACTGTATACCTGTGGGCAATACATGGCTGTTGACTCTAGATAAAGAGCTCCGCCCAGTGCTCTGCGTGTGACACTGTGGTATGGCTGCAAGGCTGCAGGAGAGCAGAGCAGAGGACAGAGGCCCAGAGGATGGCTGTGAGGGACGGCTGTGCAGACAGAGAGGCCCAGAGGCAGATACCAGCTTGCTGCATGCAGACTCGCTCTGAGTGAACAGGATTTTAGTGACTGACCTGCCACCATGGAAATAAAGTTGGGTATAACCCTTTCACCCCAAGAACGTTTTGCTGTCAAATTCTTTGGTCACATTGAATCCATAGCAAACTTCCCTGGGGCTGAAACCCATTGGCAAGACACCATCCTTCGTTGGTTGTAAAATAACTGAGCATTGTTGGCAATTAGTTCTACGGTAGTTAAATCACATTGTCAGAAATATTTTCTTCACTCAGTTGGATTTCCTGTAAAATTTTCCCAAGTAGTCAGAGAAGAGAGACAAACAGGAAAGAAGGTGCGGAGGAAACATCATGGTGTGGTTTTGTGTGTACAGGTGACCTGTGCCATGTATGGTCTGAATTAGGGAAAGCTGTAGAGTCATCACTGGAGCAGAAACTTTTAAGATCACTCTGTAAATTCCAATTAAACAGACACTCCTCAAGAATGCCAGTTAGAAGGATGGTGGGAAGCTGGAGGGGCACAAAAAAAAAGATACAAGGGGCTATGAAGAAAAAAAAGATCATTTCATTAACCATTTTTTTCAGAAGTCACTTTAGCAAATGTAACATGCATGTTACATTGTATAATCCTTTCAGTAACATAGGCTAGAAACATTTTAACCCCATTTTGAAGATGAGAAGACTGAAGTTTCAAGAAGCTAAGTAACTTCCCCAAGTTCAATCAGCTAGTAAACATCTGGGCGAGGATTGCAACAGGAGTCCCAGTGATATATGAGCCAGGATGTGTAATTTTTCAAATTCATTTATGCAAAAATAGGGAATGTATTAGTTTCATAAAGCAAGTCATGGGAAGTAGAAAGATCTAGTCCCAGAAACAGCTAGCACCGATGGATATGTTGGGTAGTTAGGGCTTCTTCCCAATGTCAGTCCTTCCACCCTTCCCTCTCACCTCCATCCCTGATGTAGTTCTCAGCACATGTAAGCTTCGTTGTCTCCATCCTTTCCCACAGTCTGAACCCACGGCCACAGGTGGTTCAGTGTCCTCTTACAACTGCATGAGGAGGGAAATGGAAGGCTTCCCTGCCTCCTCCTGGAAACTGTCTGGGAAAAGGCTATTATTATGATCCCGATTTAGTTGTGTAACCATTTCTGAAACAATTAGAGCATGCTTGGGATGGTCCCAGTGACTGGTTCAGGCTAGTACATGTGCCCATGCTTATGACCGGGGGTCTGTAGCACTGGAATTAAAACTCCTTGCAGAATCACACTGGAGGAGAAGCAGCTGCCCAAGGAGAAAAGAATTGTTGTTTGGAGCCATATAAAACACCAAATAACCACTCTCTAGGTAGGGGAAAAAAAATTGGAGGTGGGTAGAAATAAGTTTTAATTCCATTCTGCTCTTCCTGGACCTTAATCACAATGGTAAATGAGATCTAAAGAACAAATCCCAGAGTTGTCAATGCAAAATAACTAATTGCTAAATGAAAGGATGATAAAGTGCTAGGTAAATGCAAGGTTTTAACATTAATATAACTTTGATCTTTAATCTAAAATTTTCCTTATCCAGGTTTATGATTTCAGAACATGTTTTTCTCCCCCTCACCTCCCACATTGTGGCCACTCTCCCCAGGCACTGTGTTCAAATAGATTGTAAACACCTGGAAAGCAAAGACAGTGTTTTCTGCATCTTTTGTGTTCCCAGAACACCTAGCAAGTCTGGGCATAGTCCTGTGTTAACCGCAATTGTTTAAAAAGTACTTCTAATCTTATACGTTGAAAAGATTTAGAGACTCGTCGCATTGGGAGTCCATACTCAAATTTAGCACTGCTTATGCTAGTGTTCTATCTAGGTCATGGGAAAATAAGTAAGACTGGGAAGTCAGTGTTAATATTCACTTTTACCTAAAATGAGCAAATGAGTGACATTTTATCAGTTTTTTTGTCCTAAAGTTGTAAGGTTATGTTAAATCGTTTTATATTCAATGATAGTGTTGCCTTGAAAATGAGGAATATTATGATTACCAAGCTGTTGTAACCCACACTACATTACGAGCTCCCATGACTTAATTCCGTTCTTCTCATGATCATTTTTCATAATTTCCATGTGTTAATTATGTTCACACTGATGTTCTGAAATAACCTCAGCCGAGCTCATTATATATTTTGATGGAAAAGCACTTAAATCTAAATGACAATTTACATTCACTTTTCAAAAAATAGATTTGTAATGATGTGAAAACTTCTCCCTAAATAGACTCTGATTTTGAAATTCCATTTGAATTTTATAATCTGTCCCACAATAAATAGATACATCATTATTTTGACTGAAAACTACTGGGTATCTCAACCAATTATTCATGACTTTGAAACATGAGTTACCGTTTCTTGTCTTTTTGTCAATAGGTTGAAACTCTCTTACATGAATGCCCTGAACTGTGGGTGAGTGCTAAAGAGATGCAGGCAGTTTAAGGATACCTAGGGTTTATCTGGATTGTGTGTGGAGGAAGTTCAAGTGTAAAGCCACTGCACCATTCATCTGGATGTCAGCATTTCTGTTGTATGGCAGTGGCAGACAAGACTCTCCTACCTCACTTGTTGATTGTGCTCCAATTGGCTTGAGTTGCTTTTTCTTCTTGAGTTGCTTGATTACTTTTCAGTAAAGTTTTTGAAAAGCTTCCCATTATTCTAGAATAGGATCCAAACTGTTTCAGGCTGCCCTCAAGGACTTGTAGATTCTAGCCCCAGCCTAGCTCGTGACCCAAATGTGTGTCCCCAACCTGCCATGCTCCAGCCACACTCTCTTTCAGTTCCTCTAATGACTGCAGTCAGCTTCCCACAACTTAACACAATATATGTTCATGTATCCATTCCTCCTGCCTGGAATGCTCTCCCTCCCTCTCTCTGATCTGGCTAATTCTCACCAGCTCCTAAGTTTCTGTGTAAGTCGCATTTCATCCTGATCTCCCAGACCATGGGAGTATTTTCAAAGGGCCATATGTTTTATGTTTAAATTTCTTAAAGTCTAATTAAGGTGCATAATTGTTTGCTTAATAATGGACATTTTTGTCCCAGAATTAGTGGGAACCAGGAATAAAGAGCAGAAGAGCAGGAGCACACAGATTCCTCACATACCTTTGGTGGCCTTTTCCCAATTCTAGTTCCCTCGAGAACAAAGCAAGGAGAATAGGAACGGGAAAAGGGCAAAAAGCTCCAAGAATGGAATTGGCCACAGATGAGCCCACAAATCCAACAGCTTTCCTGGGCTTGCCTGTGAATAAGATGAGTAAGGCGTTCATGAAACCACAGGAGGGAAGTGGTCCTTGGGGCAGTTATCAGTTCCTAACTGTCTGCGAAGTCTCCCCACACAGCTCTGAGCACGGGGTTCCTGGCTGTGAGCAATGATGCTTATGGGCACACTCTCAGTCCAATTCAGGCTTAGTATTTTTAGTCAAAGCCCTTCTCTGTCTCTCTTTAAAACAGTTTGCAGAAACGAAGAGTGTGTGTGTCTGTGTGTGTGTATTCAGAAGACGACCAATGTATTTCAACTTTACAATTTCATGTACAATGTTCCATACTTACAAATGACATCTTCCCACCATTTCTGAAATATAATTGGTAATATTCCAGAGCGGATAAGAGGGGAGCAAGGCTCTCCTGGGTTGAAGACGGATGTCAATCTACAATTTCCTATCTGCCACACATCCCATGTTTTCCTTGTTAGCAGCATCACAACTAATTATTTCTGTCCCTATTATGTTTCGTGTTTCCTCCCAGTAGTCTGTACGTTTCATGAGGTTTGGTACTGCTCTCTGGTTCGTTGTTTTAGTCCCACTGCTGAGAATGTAATAGATCTCAATATATCCTTACTAAAGGAATAAATGATATAATAAAATGGGGAGATGGGATGGATAATGGAGGAGGGAACAAAGCAAATCGTAATTTTGCATTTCCTTACTAGCTCTGGGATTTTACAGTATGTGCTCCAGAAATTCCTGCAACTATCTTCTCTAGCACCTCATCCCCAACCGTGCATGTTCATCTCCTTGTCATGTGCTTATTTAAATGCTCTGTAACTAAAGGAAAGAAGTCACTCATTTTTCTGACTGTGGAGAAACCACTTAAATTTTCTAAATTTGGTTAAGTCTTACTGGAAAGTAGAGGGATACAAAATCTTTAGAGTAAGTTCTAAAGTACTTTTTGTTGTTATTGTTAACATCCAGGCCATAAAATTTGATGGTGAGTAGTCATTATTTGCAGATACTGAGAGTCATTCAGTGCACATTTCAAATAAAACAGCAGATGGATTCTCAAGTGCTTCCTGGAAAGGCAGAGTTAATAGTAAACATTGTCTTAGCCAGAACAAATGTGTTTGTAGTGGTACGTATGATCGTGGACACACACCCAGGTGATTGCAGATCACATGGTTAGGCTTCCCTTTGAGGTGAGGATGGAAAATAAAAGTATGGACTGAGCACACAGCAGATGACAGCAATACTTCCCATTAGCTGAAGACAGAGAGTAATGTTGTAACTGGGACTTATTTTTAAGTTTCTAAAACAAGCCAGCCGGAAACTTACAAAAGATATAGTTTGTCAGTTTCAAACACCAAAATGAGTTGCCAAGAGACATTCTGATAGAGATCTAACAAATAAGGGAAAAGACTCATCAGGAACCCTGTGTGTGAGTGCCAGCATTTGCTCCAGTTGACTGTCTGCATCAGAAAAAGCTGGTTCCTCTGAGTGGACAAGGAAAAACCCAGATGGGGAAGCAAAGCCTGTGGGTCTGTGACGCTGTCCTCCTGGTGGGCACCTTTGTGCAGGGTGCAAACCACGCGACCGTAAGCCATGGCCCTGCCTTTAGTGAGACTTGAAATAAATTGATAAAGTTTGCTGGGTAAGATCTATTGCATTTAGATACTTTCTTTACCCATTCATTCTCTTTTAATTAGCTTGAGAGGCAACAGAACAGCATGATTAAAGACATGGGCCTGGACACAACAGGATAAATCCTGAGTTTATCACCCAATACTTCAGTGACCTTTTACTCCCCCCTCTGAGTCTGGGTCACTTCAACCATAATATTGAAATAATAGTGCCTTCATTAGTAATTTATTGTAAGGAATAAATAAAACGAGGTATGTAATGTGACTTGCACACTCTTTGGTACATAATAGGTGCTTAATAAATGACATTTGCTGCTGTATTATTTACTTTTTTTAATAAAATGGTAGGTTTAATAAGGAGGCTTTTTAAAAGGAAGGAAGTTTATCTCGATCTCAGTAAAACCATACAGGTGATCTTGCCCCATACAACTCCAACCACTGGTGGCAATATATCAACATAGCAAATTAATTAAGTGAAGACATTTTCTTGAATATTTAATTATGCAAAAAATAATGATGACAATGTAATGAATGGGAGCTCTTTCCTGATTTTTGACAAGGCCAAAAGATACAACAAATTGTCCCTATCCATGAAGTGACCTGGATATCAACGGGTCATTAAAAAATGCAAAAACTGTTCAATCTAGGAAGGAATACAGACCGTACTCATATTCCTCATATTCTCATTTTTTCTCTGAAATCAAGAAGCTTATTTCATACACACATGCACCTACCCACTCGCTGCTTGTGATATCAGAGCACACAGAACACAAAGCTGATCGGGTGTGGAGCTGGTATTTTATATGTCAGTCCTAGCTTCACACGTAGTTATTTTGCAAATGGATTTCAAAAAATAATTACATTAATCAAAACTCTATTTATTCTCCTATATCAGTATTGATTTCAACTACACTTACCAAATTTATATTCTGCCTCTTCAGTCGCCTGCCTCCTACTGCCCCTCACTTCCCTGGGCTAAGGGACACACAGATCTACATACCATCAATATGCTCAGGGTGCTCCTTGGAAATAAGATGTCTATGAAACCCAAACTTGAAAAAGCAACAGTTAGGTTCACCTTTTTCCTACCCTTGCTTCTCAATAGACCTTCTTCTAAAATTCTTTAGTCTACCGTGGTTTTTTTATTTACATTTTTGTATTAGCAAATGATGATTGCATTATATTTCGTTCTCTGAAAATTGCTCAATTACCTCATTTTGGGTATGATGTTTTTGGGTCATGAAAACTAATGGGCAATAAGGACTTTTAGAAGCAGCTTAAAAAACTAATGTTAAAGTAGTATGAGGTTATCACCAGAGAGTGTCTGCAGTTCAGTGAAAGAGAGAAAATAATTAACGAATGTGATAAACGTTAACACCTGGGGGAGCCTGAGTAGGGAATAAACAGTAATTCTTTGTACTATTATTGAAGTTTTGTCATTAGTTTGAAATTATTTCAAAATCTAAAGTTTTTTTTTAAATGCCAGATAAGTTTTTAAATGACAATGACCCATGACCACTTAAAATGGTTGACTGTATGGTGTGATCTTGAGGAATAGTGGTGATTGGGGCCCACAGGTAAAGTCCTCAGTATGAACGCATTAGATAACACCTTATAGCAAAGCTCAGTTATCTTCAAAATACATCAACTCAGCTCAACAGATCCTGGTTAAGATCTAAATAACTTCAAAAACCAAACCTAGTCTTCCCAATCGCCACTAATAAAATAAGATAAAATACAAAATAAAATAAAGTACAAAGGCTTTCAAATAAATTTTGCTTGGAACACAATTCCAGACTTATTTAATCTCCTTACTTACCATTACCAAAGGGTATACCAAAGAAAAGCAACCCAGGTCGCAAGCCACACCCAGGCACTCTCATCTGTGTCATACTAATGACCAATGCTTTTTTCCTAGTTAGTGGGCATTTTAATCATCTTGATTGTCTTTAGAAACCCCATCAAGGATCCACAACCCATCACTGCCATCCATTCTTACCTCTCCCTCAAAAACAGAGCCATCCGCAACTCTGAACCTGCCAATCCTACAGTAACATGCACGGGAAATACCTGTGCCCTCTGCAATCATTTAATCCTTCATTCATTTCAACATGATGGCATTTTATGGCTTCCCTCAAGAGGCAACACCAATTATCCTCACAGTTCATCTACATTTCTAGAAAAATATGTTTGAAAACTCCCTTCCTACCCCATTTCTCTCAGCAATAGGTTTACTAAGGAAGACATTTTATCTTTACGTTTTTATTTTGGAGGAAAAACTGGCCACTAGACATTTGTTTTCCACGTGGTTCTTTGAAAGAGACACACACAAACAGAAAGACTATAAAATAGAATAGAATAAATTGGGACACCAAGATAAACATGTGCTTCATTTCTGATGTCCTATTTTTAAAAACTAAGGAAAGAATGAGATCTGTCCCTCCTGCTAAGGAATTCCATAGGAATTCTCTCAGTGCAGTGGTAACGTAGAGCATAAAGTAGCTCTGCATTCCAGCTTTTTTGAATTTCCAAAATAAATTATTATCACTTTTTTTTTCTCTCAAAAAAGATTCTCTTTCTGGTAGCTCAGTGATCCAGCAGTTGTCACTCCTTGGACTTGAGTACTATTGTTAAGGTCACTCGATTCCCGAGATTCCTTAATTTTCTGAGTTTTCAATTCAGAATGGTATGAAAATATGAAAGACAGGCTATTTGATTTTTCAAAATCCCTCCATTGCCTGACTGGTCTCTCTTTGAGGAGAGAAGTTGAGAATCATTTGGAATATGATTTTAGTATCATGAAGAGAATGTAATGTAATTTATTTCAAAGAATGCATTCACCTGAAAATTGTCAACTGCAGTCAATTGCAGATTATCCATGAGCCCAGGACAGAGACATAGAGCCAGTGAAATTCCAGGATAACCCGAATCCTTCTTTTATTCCTTGCCTCCTTGCTCACCACGTTCCTTCCTGCCATAGGCTCTTTGAATATGCTGCTTTTTATTGAACATGATAATGCTTTAGGCCAGTTCATCTTTTCCCTATTTCTTCTCTTATATAGATATAAGTCTTACCAATCATTCAAAGGATTGAATCAACAGAATGGGCATTTACTAAATTCAACAACTATTTATGTGGCCAACAGTGGGCAGTCCTTTGTTGTCATCCAGGATATAAGAACGAACAAGGTAAAGGCATTGCCACAGACAGGAACCATATTCTGGTAAGGCCAGCACCCTGGTGGAGGCACCAATGGAATGGAAAACGGAATAACATGGTGATAAAGAACAGGTGGTCTGCTGTCACATTGCCTGGATTTATTCCTATGGTTACATATTAGCTGTGTGGCTCCCTGGACCTCAGTTTCCCCATCTGAAAAATGAGGTGGATGATAATGCTGTATCTACCTCAAACGGCTGCTTCGATGATTAAATAAGGTGATATATATAATGTGCTTAGAAGAGCACCTGTGGTTTGTTTTCATTACCAGTGCTATAGGAGTTGAGTTTATACATGACTTAATCTACCTGGAAACTTTTCAGGAGACCTAGCATTACAATTGCATTCTGAAGAGCACATTAGTGCAGAAAGCATAGACTTCTCTTTCAAAGAAGAGAAATGGTTAAAAAAAACATTAATTATTACTGCCTCTGTATATGCAAGGATTTCAAACCTTTTGTTAGTCGTGATTTCTGGCCACATCCAACCAATAAAAGTTATACCTTATGAATCAAAGAGAAGGCAAACTTCAAACTGGTGACTTCTCTTTTCCTAAATAGATTCTGCTATGAAGCTTGAAATTATATTTCTCTAAATTGTAAACATAACAAAACAAATGGAAAATTCCAAATATTTAAAGCCTTAAGGTTACATTGGAATTTAAAGAACTTAAAGCTGTATGCTCTGTTTGGCCTAAAAGGCAGCCTTGGCAAGAGAGAGAATGGTAGAGCGCAGTCAGCCTGGGATGATAACATGAATATGAATGAAATGTATTTCCCTGTAGAAATGTCCAAAACCAAAGCAACACTGTACACTTTAAATTTTCCTGCAAACTGATAGCTTTTGAAATTATTTCTGTTCATTTAGGAATTCTCTCAAACGTCACTTGATATTTTTCTTAAAAAGAAAAAGTAAAGTGTGGCTTTTGGAGAGGGCAATATAGAAGTTTGGTGATGAAAAAGATGTTTGAATTAGTGTTTTGTGAGTGAAGACCTTTGACAAAATAGAAAGTGGTCAACCCAAGATCCATTTATTATCTTTTCATTCAATAAGCTTTCTTGCTGAGACCCCATTATGTGATAGGGTATTATATACAGGGTAGATTTATTTTAGTCCCCGGGGAGTGGGCCCAGACACAGATGGTTAGGGATGGCTGTGGTATATGGCCTAGGGAACACCCAGACAGACTTGTGTACTAGGTGATGTGAGGTTCTTAAAGGGATCTAACTCAGCTCAGGTGGGGAAGGAAGGTGCTGGGAACAGTCACAGGGAAGGCAATTCTGAGCTCCTAACTCATCTTGGAGGATGAAGTAGCATTAGCAGATCAGGGATGCTGGGAAGGGTGTCCAGTCATGAGGAAAAGGAGGAGCAAAGTCCCAGAGCAAGGAATCCGAGATGCATTCACGGAAGAAAATGTGTATCCGCTGGGACTGCAGTACAGAAATGCAGTATTAAATGCAGGGCCTGGCCATGGGCAAGAATTAGAGAGCTCACCAGGGTCCAGATCTTTATAAGAGTTAAGAAAAGCAGACTTTGTCCTTCAGGGTAATGGGCAATGTGGAAGAACCACAGTGGAGAAGACAGGATGAAATCAGAAAGATCCCTCTAGCCACAGTGAAAAGAGTTGGAGAGAAAGACACAAAGATGAGAAACAGAAAGACTCCCAGGGAGGCTGTTGCAATAACTCAAGTTATTTCTTTTAATTGTTAATTTTGAAATAATTACAGATTGACAACAATGTTATTAAGTAAACTATAGACCTTACTCAGATTTTATGAGCTTTGGCACATCTATAGTTTTATAAAATGTTATCACATGTATGGGTTCACATATGTCTGCCACAGTCAAGATAAAATCCAAGTGAGTTTTGATTAGGACTTAAACAAAGAAAAATGGAGAAGAGAGGCTTGTCACCACATCTCTGCCTTCATTGCCTGCTCCTCTTCTGTCTGTAGAGACAATCTCCCTCTCTGTCACATGGACCTTTGTATTCATGTCTAGAGCCCACTAGGATAAGCCCAGATGGCCTCCTCATTTTAAGATTCTTAATCCCAGCTGCAAACCCCCCCCTTTTTTTTTTACAAGGGAACGTTTGATAATACAAGATAACATTTACAGACTTCAGGGATTAGAATCTGATATTTTAGAGACTAGTCTACTACAATATACTACCCTAAAAATAAGAATTCCATCCTCAATACAACAAGATTATTGATTCCTTCAACCAAACTGAGATGCTGTACCACCACCACACTGATAGCCTAACTGGTTACTGTAGGAGGACAGGTCTGTGACCCAATTTACAAACCCAGCTTAGTGCCGGTGCTTCTCAAAGACCAAGAGAGGCTCCAGCCTCTTCCCTTTTCTGAGGCCCCTAGTATATTAAGAAATGAAGAAATCCCAAATGGCATTAGAAAAACGTATGTACATACACATGCCCCATGTGCCCTATAAGAGATTCTGTTAGGAGCCCTGTCCTTTTGGGATTTACAACCAAGCTCCCCGGGCCACCACCTGGCTCATGACCCTGTGCAGTGAGCACTTCCTGCTTTGTCCGGTTATATTCATCTACAGCCAAAGTTGTCGTGCTGCATATCAGACCATAAGCAACCTGGCCACAGTGCATCCAAGATGCCACAGCTGTCCAGGATCTGGGGGTGAGGCCATAGGCAGGTGGGACTGCGTCCACGGGGCTAAACCCAGAATCGAGCCAGTACAACTGGTGAAAGGAGAGGATAGGTAGGCCAAACAGACAGGACAGACAAATGGACAGCCTACAGGGCCTAGGCTGAGAGACAAAACTAGGTTCAAAGCATCAGAACCTAAGAAATTGGAGGAGAGCTGTCAGATCAGAGGGAAGAGGCAGAGGCCAGAGCAAGTGCTTTGTATTCATTCTGTCACAGCCTTAAACAGCCTTGGAAAATAGGTGTTACAATCTTCATATTACAGATGATAAAAAATGGGCTTAGAGAGGTAAAGTAAACTTTTCAAAGTCATTTTGGGACAGTCTAACCCTTGAGTGGAGAGGGAGTCAGGGGTGCCAAGTTGGCTAGGGTAATTAGAATACTATTAGCTCCTTTCCTCGGGTCTCCCTAAATTTATGTTCAAATTACTATCCAGTCATGCAAAATAGGTGATAATTGGCCATCCCACAGCTGGGAGTAAAGCAAATAAATGACAAATCAGCTAATTTTGTGTCTGAGAATAGAAACAGGCCCTAAGTCTGAGCAGTCTGGGTTTGTCCTGGCTCTTTGTAGATGCAAACTGTTCTTTCCACCTGCTAACCCAAAGGAATCCTATGCGCCCTGCCCTGGGGTTCCTCTGTCAGTGAGGGTGGATACTCGCAGGGTGTGTGTCCTCCTCTGAGCATTTCTGTGTATCTCCCCAGAGCTCTGCTCCCTATCATTTTTCCCAAGTTTCTGACTTGAAATGGCTCTCTAAGCCATGTGAGCATCCTGTTCTCCTGGGCCTGAAGACCCAAGCTCAGCTCCGTCCTGCCGGATTACCCTAGTCCATCCTACTCAGTCCCTCAGGAAGGAAGACCATCCAGCACTGTCAGATAGAATATAGACCCCCACCTCTTCACCCAAGCAAGTGGGAGTCTCTGTATTTTCTGGCTGTCTTCTCCTCAGTCAGTCTGGCCAAACAAGCAGAAAGAGTCAACTCTCATCTGTAGGGTGGAGAAAAGGGGAACTGACTTCTACAACCCTGCTGATGGACAGCAAAACATGGGAGACTGGGAAAGGTAAAATCTAAACATAAGCACAGAGAGCAAGAGTTATTCCCAAAACATGGCTACCAGCACAGGACAAGTAACAACCTGCACGTGGGGTGTGGAGGCCCCAGAGGGAGGCTCTTTGTACGGTATTTGAGGACAAGCTTATGGGTAGGATGGGGGTAGTTAAGGTGACTGCCGATTTGAACAAAAAGCAATCCAAGACCAAGACTGAACCATATTTCTTTAGTGACTTCATTCTGAAGTCCATGATCTAAGTCACCAAGGGGCCTTTGTGTATGCCTCCCTGCTGGTCATCTCTTCTTGGAGGTGAATGCAATAAAGTTACAGAAATTCTTTATTCACAAGCAGAATCACTACTACAAGAAAGCGTATGATGAAGTACCATTTCCAGGAGGTGTATATTGCAGGCTTTTCGCCAATCTCTGCAGTATTTCAGCTATTGAATGTTCATTGAGGCCAAAAGAATTTGCCTAGCTAAGGCCCTTTAAAATAATAAAAAATTTAGAACACCTAATCCTTGGAAGAATTTATTTAACAGACAGAGAAATCTACTGGAAGGAGAGTGGGCCTATTCAAAGCCAACTTTGGAAAATGCCTTTGCAGTGTCCTTGTTTCTAATCCAGCCAAAGGGCACCAACATAAATTGCTTTTTATGTTTGTGGGCTTGTGAAGAGCACACTGGCCCACTGGTGACATGCCTAGTGGGTATAATTTGGACTAACCTGTCTTCTTCCTTCCTTGACACCAACCGGAAGGTTGTTTTGCCTTAAATGCAGACATTTTTAAGGTGCTATGATGCCACTAGGGGAAGTCCAGAGGACACAGTCAGTCCTTCAGGGAGGTGTGGATGTGCTCACTCAGGTAGACAAAGCTGTCTCCATGGACTGCTTGGTCACGTTGATCAGCTGAGGACTTCTCTGGGGTCAGGAAAAGAGTGAGGAGGTCTGAGACCCTGGGGCCATCACTATCTCTGAGCAGGAAAAGAAAATGACTTTCTAATGGGTATTTAGCTGAGAAGTTTTCATTCAAGGCAGATCCTTGGCTTCTGCTTCTTTGTCCTCTAAATGCCTTCCTTCTTAATTCCCTTCCCTTCAAAGAAGACAGAGAATCAGCTTATGTCTCTGCTTATATTTTCAGATTTGAAAGAGCACCTGTCCCTTCTGCTGAAGTTGATTCAGACATCTGGTATGACCATCAAGGAGCCATGCCAGGGCCTGGCGTGACTCCAGTTCTGACCCAATTCTTAGTTTACTTCACGTTTCCCAAAGGGTTATCTGAGTGTTCCTACACCTGAAGAACACTATACAGTTTTTTTCACCCTTGGGAAGTGCTTGCCCCTGTCTCTACAAATGGAAAATAAAGGAGTGAGTACCTTAAAGAGTGTTTCTTGCTTATAAATTGCTCAGGTTAAAATCACTAATAAGATAATGTTGAGATGACTGTGTGGATCGTTGGGGGCTGACACTGGCCTGCTTAAATCTCATAGCCACAGCTGCTCCGTCTGATAGTAACTTCCATCCTGGGTTTCATCACTTAAACGCAGCCTGCAAGCATGGAAAGGGATTCTGTTTGGAACTGTTTCTTGATTCCTTTTATGTCCTGTTTTTCTAAGGGAAGAAACAAACACTAATTAAAAGAAAACAAAAATCTCAGTTTCTGCCTAAGATGAAAATGATGGCTTCCTTGAATCTCTGCCAGGTATACTTGTGAAATCAGTCACCTGACGTGCGTCACTTTTTCCAGGAGACTTAAAGGTTGGAATAAACTTTCCAGGACAATATCCATTTGTCTCCATTTTGAGAAAGTTTTATGATAGAGTTTCTTACCCTAAATTGTATTGTTATCTGTGTTTCCACCTCTATTCTCCCCCTGGGTGAAGACATCCCAGAAGGCAGGACTATTGGCTATTGTTTTATAAGGTCAGAATGCTACAAAGCCTAGGGCAGAGCAGATGGCCGATAAAGTTATTAAATAAACAAAAATGAAAAAAAAATTGAAGAAAGTATCTCTGGAAATGTCTGAAATGTACATGTTCTCTGGTCTGATGAAGGCAATTGGAATAACTTAGTCAGAGGTCAGCAAACTACAACCTGAGAACTAAATCCAGTAGCTGCCTATATTTTTTCCAAGTTTTATTGTAACTAAGCCAGACTTACTTGTTTATGTGATGTCAATGGTCACTTTCACACCACAGCATCAGTTGAGTGATTGTGACAGGGACTGTATGGGCCACAAAGCCAAAAACATTTAATATCTGGCCCCTGATATAAAAAAACATTTGCTAACCTCTGACTTAAGTGAAAAGAAGAACATAGCATGCAATTAAGCAAGCAACAAAGAATTACTTAAAGTTTGCCTTTGCTTAATACTTTTGTAGGATTTTCAAAGGACAGAGAAAGATGCATCTTACCTCTCTAAGTGATAAGTACTTTAACATGTTGAGGGTATTGATTTTAGCAGTTGTGCCAGGGAAGGAGCGAAGGCCTCTTCCATGTGTTGAAATCAAAAAGGAGGTGAACATCGGGAAGACAGTATAGCACATAGAAGACAAGTAGTGACTCTATAGCATCTTACTACACTGATGGACAGTGACTGCAGTGGGGTATGTAGTGGGGACTTGAGAATGGGGGCAATCTAGTAACCACAATGTTGCTCATGTGATTGTATATTAATGATACCAAAATTAAAAATAAATAAAATAAAAAGGAGGTGAACAGAGGGGACCAAAGCAGTTGCAAAAGTGTTACTTTGGAGGCAGCAATGACAAAGAGCAACCAGAAAAATGTAATCATTGTGCAATCTCTCCCATTCCTATTCCCCCACAAGAATATCAGGGAAGGCATTGCATGCTGCATCCACTGTAATATAAAGACTATAACTATTTTCCTTGCATATTGAATGAAGGAATGACTTCAGGAAGGCTGAAAAACTTGGTGACAGGTGGCAGATGTTTTGATCTCTTCTGTATGTAATTGTTATCATTTTAAATGTTATTGAAGATGGACTATGAATCAAAGGTCATGCTAAATGTTTCATATATATTATTTGATTACAGTATTATGGGGAAGTCTCATTATTTCTATAACACAGCATCATTATTATCATAGTAACTTCCTAAGCCACAGAGTGTATGAGTCAGTCAGAGTAGGTTAGGTTATGCTTCAGTAACAAACAAGCCCCACATCTCAATGACTTAACAAAACATTCATGTTTTTCTTGTTCACATGTTATATGTTCAGTGTGTGCCAACAGGGGTCCTTGCCTTCTTAGTTCTCAAGGAATTAAGCTGGTAGGGGGCCCATTTTTACCTCCATGAATTGAGAAGAGTATTACAACTTCTCCTACTTTTGTTAACATGCTTAATCCAGAAGTGACATAAACCATTTTCACTCACATTTCATTATCACGATCGGAACCCATTTCTCTCTGACTCCAATACCCATTATCTTTCTACCAGCATTCATAGTTATATAATATGGCCATGTCAATATCATAATGTGCCTCATAGGTGTTTCACACCCTAAATCTAAATACACAAGGGGGGCACTGACATTTACTAGTTCGAGAAATAATTACTGAAGCCTCCTATGAGTCACACACTGTCCTACCTACTAAGAATATGGCAAAATGTACCTACTTTATTGAGCTTACATTCAGAGAGAACAGCAACACATTAAAACACATAACCTAGTAAATAAAACTTAGTAAAATATGTGTGATGGTTGGTGATGAGTGCTGTGGAAAAAATAAGACATGGAAGGTGGTAAAGAATGCTGGAGGCTGGGAACTGGGGTGCTTCTGTATGCATAGAGCCTTTGAGCATTGAGTCCTGACCATGCACATGGCCAGGGGATCAAGAAGATCTGCTGCTTGAAGGAAATTCACATAAAAGGCAGATTGATATTGTTTCTGGTGGTCTCGATTCTAATAAACATCCTGAGATCACGAGTGGTAGAGAATTAGGAGGCATAGAGGTTTTGCTGGGGTCCACATATTCTGAAGCAAAATGGAGGTGACAAGGGCCAGTCCTGCAACATTCACACTGTGGACTCTACTATGTCTCCTTAAATACACTATGATTGTGGGCAAGAAAACAAAGGTCCATGAAATAAGTCTTCAAGGGATGTGATGAAGAGAGGAGGAGAGGTCTTATTTGGCATTAAAAAAGTGAAATCTGGATGTGCACCTTATGTGTGTGTGAACAGAGGTTAGATATAAGCCTGCTTCGGGCTTGGCTGATAGAGGATTGCAATGTTTCTCTTCATTTATAATGAATGACATGTTTGTAATGAATTTTCCTCCTTCAAATTTTGTTCCCTGTTTCACTTTTCCTAAAATAACTCTTCCATTTGCTCAGTTCCATTGCAAAGCCCTCCGGCCCTTCAGTGGCTCCCATTGATAGCTCATGAGGTATTTCAAAACCAAATTACACTCCTTACACTCAGTAATGCCTTTCTCTTTTCCTCTGCAATATTTCCAACTTGCTATCAATCTTCATGTTAAGGTTTCCAGCAAAGTGTGTGGATAAGAAATATCCCCTTTATAAGTGGCTTTTTCTATTAACCTGGCTCATCCCACCTTGTCAAAACACTTAGCTGTGAGACAGTAACTCCTTCAAAGTCCCGGCTCAGATTTCAATTTACCAGTGACCTTGGGGGGATGAATCACTTTGCCATTGTGACGAAGAAGGCTCCTCAGGGAAGATAGGATTATTCATTTTCTGTTCAGCTACAGAGTAAGAATTTGAGGATTTCTTAATATTTGAAAAGGGTCCTATAGTTGAAAAGAATGATACAAACATCCTATTTGGTGACCTTGATCAGTTAAGAGATACAGGGGAAGCTGGTGTCCAGTTCAGTGTTGCCTCTGAAACACCAGAGCATCAAACATTATGGTCCCTCAATGACACCCTCATTCCTAAGCCAGCATCCTGCCCCCTGGACTACCTCCCTGTCCTCCACCCCTCCCACCTACTCCACAATAAAAATATATGAGTCGCTGCTTCTTGAATGCCTATCACATCATGTGCTAACCACTGTGCTGTGCATGGCGGTAGGCTGCATAAATAGCCACAACTGTTCACACCTCCAGGTTTCCATTGTTTCCATGACCTTTGCCATGTGATGTTGCACTTCCCTTCTCCTCCATTGATGTGGGGTTTGGCCATGTGACTTGCTTTCGTTAACAGGATGTGGTGCAAACAATGATGTGCCACTTGCATGCCTAGGCCTTAAGAAGCATTGACTGTATGTACTTTATCTCTTGGACCTCTACCTCTGCTATGAGAATAAGCCTGGGCTAGAACCCTGGAAGATGGGAGATGTGTGGCCCAGCTCCCTCAGTCACTGTAATAGCCAGCCAACATCTGGTAAATCTCCTGGCCTGTGAGTGAGGCCATCCTAGACCAGCCAGCCTCCAGCTGGCTGCAGATACTCCAGTGAATCAAGTCACATCAACCAAGCCCTGGACAGTCACCAGTAAGGTTGAGCTGACAGACTAAGGAGAAATAAGTACTCTCTGATTTTAATCCATAAATATTGGGTTGTTTGTTATGACATATTAGTTAATTTACAAGCATTTTATGAAGATTAGTTTATTTAATCTTCATAATAATCTTACACAATACATTCTATTATTCTTCCCATTTTATAGAAGAGAAAACAGGTTCAGAAAGACCGAGCTAGGATTCCAAACCCAAATGTCTAATAATTCACAATCTGACATATGTGTCACTATGCATCACTGTAGACACCCCTCTCCTTGCTGATTTGTTCTTACTCATTTCAAAATGGAAAGGTTGAATTGTAACCAATTGAACTGTGCTAAAACTTGGACTTTTCAAGATGAAGAATTCCTTTTCATTTGACAGAGTGAGAACTTAAGGTCACCGACTTTTCTTGGGGTCTCTGTTATGTTGTGTTGTGTAGCTTCTCTGAAGCAAGTGTCAGTGAAGAAATAGACACAAGACATTCCTGAGCACTTAGGGAAATATTTTTTATTGTAATAACTTGTTTATGCAGATAACATTTGCCTACTTTAAAATTTCTGAGTGTCCCTTCCTAATCCATAATTAGCAGATCCTGCCAATCAGTCAGAAATGTGTTTGTTCCTATGCTAAATAACTAATTGGACAGATCACTGCATACATGATCATGAGGGATAGCTTTTTAAGAACAGAAGAATGAACTCTCACCAGGAAACAGCCCCAATTTCACGGAGACAATGGCATAAAGCTTGGAACATCGCTTGGGACTAACTGCACTGGTTCTCCATAAAGTTGTCCTCAACCCAAGCACCTTCCCTAGAATAGAATAACGAAATGATTAGTGTTTATTCCTATATGGTACATGTAAGAAATGCTTTCACTCTTGAGAAATATGAACTGGTTTTATTCTTTAGGAGACTGCAGTAATTAAACTATGCTTTTCCAGCTGTCGCATGTTAACTTGGTTTTCTTATTTGCAAAGTTCAGTATGAAGGCTTTCTGTATGCCAAGTAGTTTTTGTTTTAAACTTGCAATAGTTGCTATTCTATGTTGTCTGAACATTTTGTGAAAGTGCAGACAAGAAGTTTTCAACATCTCTAGTACATCATGGAGCTTTTCTGTGGCTTAAAGAGAATGAGGGCATGGTGACTTTCTGCTCACAGCCAGTAAATCTGTTCTATTACACACTGCTATAATTACTTTCCAAGCAAGCAGCTGAGTGTGAAAAAACTGAATGCTTGTGATGCCTGACTCATTCAAAGCCTTCATATTTGCCCCGTTGTCAATGGCAATTGCACGACAGTTTTCTGATTTTTCCATTCTATAAAAAGTTGGGAAAGTTCACATTGTTCTTCTGACTCATTCTCATACAATGGGAAGGATTCCTCAGTAGGACTTCTTCTTGACAGATTCATGGTCAAAGTATAACTGAAAAATGAAAATTAAATACAGTCCTTAAAAGCTATCTTATTTAATGTAGCGAGTACTCGTATACCAAGTAATCCTGTAAAGATTAGAAGTATGGCATAATGTAAACTTTATTTATCTGTCTTGTGTTATTATTAATGTTTCTAATTAGAATAATGTAAGATTCTTCCTACTTTATGTAGCTAACACACTCTCCAACAGTATGAGTATTTTCTGCCAATCATTCTCCATTCATTTAAAAGTTCTTCACAATATTTGGTATACAACATCAGCAATTTCCAAAATCACTATTAATTATTGTAGCATTTTAAGTTTGAATTAGGACATGTATATTTTATAGTCCAATAATTGCTGATGCTCATCATATGTAAAGCAATAAGATTTTTCTCTTAGAGGCACCTCTAGAATGTGTATATATAATTTGAAAATGAATATTCACATATGAACAATGAATTGGGATAAAATGCCTTGTCCAATTTACTGACCAGGTTGTGCTGTTTTGGTGTGATGGCACCTTTACCACCGTATGACTCCGACTATCACAAGGTTAAGGATACCAGAGAAGGTCTGAAATTGCACATGATTCTTCAGCATGATTCTTTCGAAGGCCAAGCTGAAGCTGAAGCCAAAGAGCACATTTTTACCAAATATCTAGGCCAGAGCTAAACATGGACACATTCCTAAGTAGATTCTTTTGGGAGGTAGATACATTTTAAGACATAAAATACAGATTTTCATAAAGGATATATTTTTGCCAAATGTTCTGTAAGGGGCAATGCAAGGAAAAAGGAAACCACTCCCTGCCACACACAGACACACACACACACACACACACACACACACACACACACACACAATCACACAGACACACAGCACTCTTACAGCGCATGTCCAACTGGGAAGGGAGTGGAAGTTCACTGGTGTCAGTTCCAGAAGAGAAAAAATTTCCACTGCAAACTCCACCCTGACCGCCTCTGAGTCCAGACAAAGCCAAGGAAAACCTTCAGAGGTTTTAATTTTAGAGGAAAGGGAGGAACAGAGGGAGAGGAAAGACAAAAAATTAACTTCCCAATCTAATTGTCTCCAGCAATGTATAGGGATTTAAGCAAAGAGAGAGACACACAGTACAAAGAAGAAAACTAAGTGAAGCTCTTCAGAGGAGAGGGCAGCAGTGCGAAGAGACACTCGTGCAGCCCTTTCCACATGGTGGGGAGAGCAGGGCCAGGGGAGGGAGGGCTCGCCATCACTGAGCACAAAGGGTCAAAAGTGACATCAAAGAAGAATCTTGCTGACTCACTAACTGAATGGAAAGCTCCAGTGCCTCCAGGTAAATTGGCAAAATTATTTCAGTCCTAAAAGTGTTCTTTCATGGGAACAGGATACTCTGGCTAATCTCCAGTGGTTTGGTTTTGATTATTGAGTGCCTGTCTCAAAGGTTATTAAATATTTGCATAGTACCCCAGGATACATTCCAGCAAAGGGGAGTAAACTTGGCCATGAGATATGAAAACAACATTTAAGTTCACCAATAAAGGTGCATCTAATCCCACCTAATGCTTTCTACCTGTGGAATACTGGTAAGTGTTTTTAACAGCAGCTCCCTGGGAGAAAAATGATGTGTGTGTGTGTGTTGTGTGTATGTAAATATATATGTATATACATACATATACATGCATCATTTTTCATACATATTTTATGTATGTATATATACATACATGTTTGTAAAACTTGTACTGATATGGATGTATAGCACACATCCTTAAAAATAATACATTTATAAATATCATTTACAAGTAAAAATAAAACATGCAACATATTCCACATAGTCAGTTGATTCTTGCAGTGTATTTTTACTGCTTTTTGCTGAACCCTTGTGCTTATGGCCAAACTATGGTTGCAACTGATAGACAAGTATAGTTTCAACATGAGTGTTTATTGATACTTGCTTCCATTTTACCAAATAAGAATAAAGTGACACCACAAAGATGTTTGTCACTTCTAAATAAAGGGAACAACTTCTTTCTGAATTGGGTAGTTGTGTGCAAGTACTGAAAACATATTTTCTCAATTTTCTGTTCTAATCACAATGTAATGGCAAAAAGCACATATTTCAGTTTAACCTGAATCAGTAATATTTTCTCCATCATGTCACTGAGTCTAGATCATCAACAAAACAATGTCAAGTCCTGATTTGTAACATTTGCCAATTTCCATGACATAAAAATTCTCACCATGACCAGTTTCAAGCAGTGAATGTGGTATCACTGAACGCACCAAAAATGGTCTAAGTAACCTCAACAGCATACATAGATCATAGTAACATAAAGCCATTAGGAAAGATGAAGTTTTGAGAATGCATTCCTTTTGTTTCTAATATAATATACTTTTCTGTAAATTCATGTAATTTGATTTTTAATAATTTGCAAAAATCTATTTTATTTGTAACAGCTGGCTCACAAAACTACTGAAAATGCAGTACTACTGAGAAAATAACCCACTTTCATGTGCTAGTATGAGCAGACTGTATCACCCTACTGCTTCCCACTCAATTCTACCCCTCACGCTACATACTCAATACCTTTAAGTTTTAAATTATAAAAAAAATAATTGTCGACTGGATTGGAAGGGAGTCAGTGAGAATTCACCCAATCTGCTTTAAACCTGGTCACCAGTTTGGTGTATCCAGCATAAAAGAGAGAGAAAAAAAGACACAGAGAGATATAATGTGTCTCACTGAGCATGTGCAGTAAAATACTGAGAGAAAAAACAGCTACAGTATGGCAGTAATAGGTGAAGAATCCTTTCTAGAAGAAAATATAAGCCTTCACAAAAAGAAAAAATTCTTAGAAATGCTTCAGGCTATAAATAAACTAAATAAGACCAGACTTTAAGAAACAAGGCTCAAAGATAAGATAAAAATACAGTGATAAAAATGAACAAAATGATATAAAAATGGAGCTTTCAGTGTTAAAGAAATAAATTGTGGACAAAGATGTCACAATTACAAATTAATAAATATTTTTATGCAAACACATAAATAAACATGGATGGTGACCAACTGCTGACAAGAAGAAAAAGCTAAAGATAGAAAATAGAATGCAGAGGGAATAAAGACTAATATTAATAAATTAGTAACAGAAAATAAAATAAATACAGCAGACAAAGGTATCCACCAAAAAGATAACTGATGTCCTTAGAGAAGGAAACCCCCTAAAATGAAAGGGAAAATGTCATCCATGTCACAATACATTCTTGAAATTAATGGAAAACTAAATCAAAAGGAAAATTGATATAAACAACTGACATGAAGACATGTCCGAGACAAGTATTGAGAACACCAAATGCCGACAAGGATGTAGAGCAGCTAGAACTCTCATTCATGTAGAGAAAGCAAAATGGTACAGACAGTTTGGCAAATTCTTAAAAAATTAAAGATGCTTTTATCATAAAACCCAGCTGTTTCACTCCTTGGTATTTATCCAAATAAGTTGAGAACTTATGTCCACACAAAAACTTGCACCTGAATGTTTGAAAAAAATCTTTGTTCCTAATCACCAATACTTGGAAGCAACCAAGATGTCCTACAGTAGGTGAGCTGATACACTGGCACATCCAGACAATGGAATATTACTCCGTGCTAAACAGAATTGAGCTGTCAAGTCATGAAAAGCCATAGGAGGAACTTAATATGTATGGCTAAGTGAAAGAAGTCAGTCTGAAAGGCTACTTACTGTAAAATTCCAACTATATGAAGTTCTGCAAAACATAAACTATGGTGACAGTAAGAATATCAGCGATTGACATGAGTTCGAGGGATGATAAGGCAGAACATAGGATTTTTAGAGCAGTGAAACTTACTCAGTATGATACTACAACAGTGTATACAGGACATTATACATTTGCAAGACCCACAGAATATGTAACAGCAAGAGTGAACTCTAATGTAATGATGGACCGCTTGATAGTAACATGCCAGTGTAAGTCCATAGATAGTAACAAATGTATCACTGCAGATGTCGATAATGGGGCAGGCTGTGTGTGGCAGGGGTGGGCAAGGGCTATAAGGGAAGTTTCTGTCCTTACTACTCAACATTGCCATGAACCTAAGTATGCTTTAAAAAATAAAATCTAAGTAAAACAAAAGAAAATAAATTATGAGGGTAGAAATGTTTTTGAAATGCTCATTCTCTTAGATCATGAATTGATTTGTGCCCAAGGAGGGGATAAAATGTTTTTTTTTAATTGTAGAAAATACTACATGGTTTGCCAAGAGCAAATTGATTCTGATAAATGATAGTGGGTGTATGAATGAACCCTCCTTTAAAAAAAGGCATTTCAAGAGAGTAACAGACACAGGGCTTGCCATGTTCTTGGAACTAGATATTTTCACCATTGTCTTCATCACTGGACCTTTAATTTCTCTCTATGATTTATCAATACATGGGTTTTCTCTCCTAGAAACTGGACCAGTTACAGACTTATAAATGCAGAATAGTTCTAAGGAGTGTGGTTCCATAGGATATGCTATTATTAGTCTAGATAATGTTAAGGATTCCATGTCCTTATCCACATAAGTGATTCTTAATACACAGCCCTGAAATTAAGAAAGAAATTTAACTCTAGGGGATTGCTGGGGTCAACTATGGGCAGGGATTTTGAATACTGTGGCCCATTTGAGTTCTAGCACCGGCCTATTTTCAGATTAAGAAAAACCACCATATTTCTATATGGGAGGTTTCATTTAATATAACATGAAAGTATTAGTATCACCTCTTTACTTTTGTGGATAATATGGTAGCAGCTAAGGTCTAGTCTAAATAACAAAAACTCCTTTTTATTGATTTTTTTTCTAAGTGTGAGGTATTGTGCTAAAAACAGTATAGCTATTTATAACATTGAATTCTTTTAATAACCTCTGAGTTAGCAATTACTCCCAATTGTATTTTTAAAATGAGGTTACCATAAATCAGAGATGCTAAGTAATCTTTCCAGTGTTACACAGCAAGTATGGGAAAGATCCATGACTTGAAACTATTTGTGCCTAATTAAAGAATGTGTGCTCCTAACTTTATCAGTCTTCCACTTCCCTGGATAGCCCTACCTTAGGAGATCTCATTAAACAGAGAGAAGGAGGAAACCAACATTTCCAGAGTGTCTATATGATGCTTTAACTTTTTCTGTTTTTAAAATTTAATCCCCACCATAATCTTGTGAGAAAATAGTATTATTCCTAATTTACAGGTGAAAAAAAATAAACCTGTAGGGCTGAAGTGTTGACTAAATGCACTTTTTCCAAAAGAATTTTCCATGTGATTTGAACTGGGTCTTACATGAATCCATATCTCTTGTTTCTTCTCACTATTAAATAGGGTTTCACATCATCTTAAAAAGGATAGTGCTGAATTTAAAGCTACAACACGTAATGTCCAAGGCTAAGGGGCTATTATCAGATTTACTAGTTTACTTTCTTACCATATGGGAAGATGCACTTTTCCTCTTCTGCCTCTAAAATTTGGGAACAAATGAGCAATCTTCATGTCAAGTGCCCCCAGGAGTCAGCACAAGAACTGCTGTTTAAGAACTGTCAGAAGAGCCCAACAAAATGTACTTCTTTTTAAATCTGGCCTCAATGTCTAAGATATTCTCCACCAGTTTGAAACCTTCAAGAGAAGGTGCTTTGAAGAATAGTAATTTCTCTTTAATTGTAACAAGGTTGTTAGAGACCCTCTTCCAAAATGAAGGGCTTGAGATGTAAAGGAAATTCTCACAGTCTTGCTGCATTAGACTCTAGCACGGACTTGAACATAATTAGCGAACCACTGTAGTGGGTGATATTTTTCCCTTTCTGCCAGCAAAGCTCTTCAGATGCAATAATTTGCCTCTCCTCAGAAACGTCAAATTCTTCAATTGAATAATGATGGGTTTGAGATCTATGGGTCTGAAACAGATCAGTGAGAATCCGATTCTTGAAACCTGTAATCCCATTTTACTGCTTAGAAAGGAAAAGGACTAGCAGAGAGCAATGACACCATCGGCTGCAGCCCCGAGACCCCTCCTCATCGCAGAAAGTATCAGAGCTGAAATTCAGCACACTGCCCCCAGCTAGGATCCCCCTTTGCTCTTTACCCTGATGGCAAATATATCCCACTATATACCCTGCACCTCTCCTTGGTAGTGGCCTCTGCTTTGGAATTTCCAGAAATCACTTTCCTCATTAATATGAGATACTCAGGCTTGTTGCATAAAGCTATCCTTTTGTCTACTTTGCTTTTTTTTAGTAATTATTGAAGCAGTCCATGTTGACTCTGGAAAATCTGAAAATCTGAACACAAGTATATAGAGGTACAAAGCTGCCTGTATGCTGGGAGTCTGAAGAGGAGCCATCTCAGCAGGGCTATAGAGGGGGAAGGTGTGGTGTCAGCTAAAAAGAGACACGACGGAATTTTCTGGGTTGTTTTGTATCTTGATCTGGGTGATGATGACATAGGGAACACATGTTTAAAAAAATGAATTAAGTGGTACACTTTATGCACTTTATGGATAGTCTACCTCAATAAAAAGGAAAACATTTAAAATCACCCATAACCCCAAAACTTGGAGCCACCTCTATTTGGAATATTGCCTTCATATATGTCTGTGTGTCTATGCACATACATATACACACACACATATATATAAATAGATATGATACATTTAATATGCACTCATGCAGTTGATTTGGGATTCTTCTATTTTTACGTAAAATATGTCTTGCTGTTTAATCACTTGCAATTTACAAATATTCATAGATAAAACAAAGCTACATGCAGAACATTGCCACCTTTGCTCCCACCAAGAGGTGCTCTCAGCTCTCTTGTTCCATGATTCTATTCTAGGCTGTGGTCTTTTTATAAGTCTGCAAGATCAGAGGTATTCCACAAAGCTTATAACTCTGTTTTCTCTGCTAATTCAAAAACCGCTGAGTGTGTTGCAGCTGTTAGCAGGAAGAGGTGAATGGTGTGGGTGGAAGGGAAGTGGAGAAGCACAGGGATGTGGAGACTGACACAAGCAGAGATGGGTGGCTGGGATTCACATTCACAGGACTTGGAATTGGGTTCAAACCATGTTTAACATAATTTCCTCATGCAGAAAAAGGGATCCAGATGACATTTGAATTGCATACGCAATTAACATTTCTCCCTAGCCTGTCACTTTGTACAGAGATCCCTGAATTAGTAATCTAGAGAGTGAATCAAATGTTGCGAAAGCATCAAGATTTTGCGGAAGAATGGGCTTTGTTTTGAAACTGCCTTTGATTTGTCCAACAGTCTCCAACATGGGATTCTTAGCAAGTGAGACCACCCTATGCTCATCATATCACCCACAGGGCCACTTGAAACATGCTTCTCCCAAGTGGATGGTTGTGTGCAGATCCAGTTCTCTAGAAGTAGCTTCTGAGACATGGATTCTTGTGCAAGTCATTTATTAGGAAAGCTCCCAAGGGAAACTGGTCTTAACTCTGGATCATGGCTGGCCCCAGAGGACTGGGGACCTGCCCTCACTTCAGGGACCACAAGTGCCTCTTTCATTTGCTCATTTTCAATGACCAGTAAATGACATAATTTCCATTAATGACTTTACCTCCAGGTTGAGGGCATGTTGCCGTTCTTGAACACCTTAATCTCCATAGAACAAGAACCTTGAGAGATACCTTTAATTATCCTCATTTTAAAGTTGAAAGAAATTAAGTCTCATGTATGAAAACTCATGTCTCTACGAATACCATCCTTTTTCTTTTCTTGGGTTCTTAGTCTGTGTGTAGAACAAAGTCCCCTTAGATGCCTGGAGATGCCACCTACACAGTGCAGGCTGTGTACTGCACTACTTCCTGGAAGTCCTGTTCACCCACACTGTGATGTGAATGGCGCCCCTTGCAGCTGTGTAACTCCACATGTTCATACTCCCAAACTGCCAACATCAATAGGGTTTCCTTGGGGAGAAGACAGATGAACTTTTGGTTCATTGGCACTTTTTAAATTTTCCATTTTTGAAGCCACAAGACATTCTTGATCAGTACTTCAACTGTCTTCACCTATTTCCCCAATTCAAAAAGAACTCAGACCTTCCTCTTCAAATATTGTAATATGGCCTCCTAAAGGGGCCATGGTCTTGTTTCAAAATCATTGTATCTTCTCTGACTCTCCATCAAGAAGGTATTTTCTATTTTCTATTATGTCCTTGCATTTTTATATCATGAAAACATTTGGGGGGCATTGCATATTTTTTCAGATATTTTGAATATATACCTTAAAACTACAAATGTTTGCTCTTAAAATACTAACATGATTCCTCGCCCAAAATTTCTAAGAATTTATGAAATAGATCCTTTTCTCTATGCCATATCCCAGCACATACTTCTAGGCATTCCTTTACTGAGTGCCTAATCCAAGTCACAGTGACAAAGAATTAGGGAGGATGATGATGTATGTATATATTAAAAAGTGGAATTTGAGAATTTTTGAGATGTCTTCAGAAAGCAGTTACGTGCTGCACAAAATTCAAAGTTCCATTTCTTTAGCATTAGGACAGCCCCTGGCAAGCCAGCTATGCATGGTGTATGACAACCTTTGGCAATGATGCAAGTTTCTCAATCTATGTTTCCTTATCTGTAGAATGGGGACAGAATGTCTACTTCTTCAGTTTCTTGAAAAAGCCTCACGTGATCATGTTTTTGAAAGCCCTTTGTTAAGCTGTAACTCACTGCCTGCATGTAAAATAGTCATCACCACCATATGCATATATGTATGTAAATTTGTATGTATGCATGTCTGTATAGACAGTGCTCTGGAAAGCACAGTGAACTAGGAACCAGGGATACCATGTCCTACTGCCAGCTCTACTCTTTATAAGCAGCTTGCCATGGACACAAATAAACCCCTTTTCCTCTATGAATCTTGGTTTCTTCATCTGTAATGTAACAAGGTTAGATGAACTTAATATAAGGCTCCTTCATGACCTAAAAATCTTTCCTAGTGTTTCCATGAATGCAAGTGTGGATTCCATCCAAGTTCTAGCCTTCATCTCCAAAAAAACTCATAGATGATAAGAATGCCTAAAGAAAGTCTCTGCTTCCTTGTTCTATGGCCAAAGAGCATTTAAAAATAGACATATTTCCTCCTAAATGACCAGAAGCAGTCCAGAGTGGCTGATTCCATAGTCTTGAGATCTTGGCACTGTCAAGGTAGTGGACACTACAGAAAAATTTTAAGGCAATTCAATAGAGACAGATTTAACTAAGTAGCATTATTACTACTGGCAATTATCTCATTACTGATTCAAGGAAGAAGTCTTATCTAGACATAAACATATTTAGCATTAGCTACATTATACTATTATGCATTTTAAGTCAGGATATGTGCACTTATATGTGTATGCCCAAGGTAATAAATAATTCATGCTTTGCCAGATAAATATTTATTGTAAAATTTTATCTATTTTGAGCTCTTTGAGGCCAGCACCATGTCTCTCAGATCTATTAAAAAAAATTAGTGCCTATTAAGGCTCTATACATATACTTATTTTACCTGTTCAACCCCAAAAATAAATACAACGGCAATTAGACTCGTAAGGCGGCTCTACTGTAACCAGGAATCTGGTAGCATTCTATCTTTCTGCTTTACCATCCTCGTAGTATAAAGTGGATTTGCCAGGGGCTTCTACTCAAGATCACTTCCTGGTTCAGTATGACTGCGGAGGTCCGACTATCATGTTCATACTCCAGGCTGCAAGAGAAAAGAAGGGAAAGGGGGCATAACTCTTAATTGCATCAGAAACTTGAAAAAACTTTTCCAGAAGTTAGAAAGAACACTTAGGCTAACATCTCATCAGGGAAAACTTAGTCATAAGAAGATTGAGAAATACATATTCATCTCTGGAGACAGTTCTCTAACCTAAAAATTGAGAGTCTATAACCAAGGAAGGGGAGGATGATATTTAACAGACAATTGATGTTGATACCATCTCCAGGTTGCAGATGCAAACATTAAGGCTCATTGCTAAGTTACTGTACACAAAATACTGTAACTAGTGATCTGCCCTGTCCCAAAGCCAATGGATTTTTCCCAGTGTTACATGCCATCAATGTTACCTTGCAAAGAGTTTGCCGTGTGAGACATTTTTGCCCAATGAGGTAGTAAATGAGCACCTTGGACCAGCAACAGTGAAATGGTGAAGAATATGGGCTCTTAAACAGTTCTCAAATTTTAATGTGCATTTGATTAAATGTAGCTAATTAAATGTGCATCTAATTAAAATGAATATTCTGATTCAACAGAAATGAGGTGGATCTGAGAGCTTGCATTTCTGAAAAGCAGGCAGGTAATAGTTACACTGCTGGTCCAGGGACCACTCCTTGAAGATCAAGGGTTTAGACTTTCATTATCAATACCTTTGCCACCTACTATGTATGACATAGCCAGCATTTGAAAGGTGGTTGGTCTTAATTGAGATGTACTGTGAAATAAGCATAAAATACACAATGGATATAAAAGCTTTAGTATTAAGAAAGAATTCTAAAATCTTCATTAATATTTTATATAGATTTCATATTGAAATTAGTGGGTGATATTGAATTTTAAATAAAATATACTATTAAATCACTTACACTTCTTTTTACTTTTTAAAATATGGCTACTAGAAAATGTAAAATTATATATGTGGCTCACATTATATTTTTATTGGACAGAACTGGTCTAGACTGAGAATTGCTACTTAGTTCAAATCCTGAAGCTCCACTTACTAACAGAAAGACTATGAAGAAATCAACTTCACTAAGTTGTTTTCCCTTGTAAACTGGGATTAGTAAATACTGTGTGCTTCCCAGAGCTGTCGTGGCGATTAAATAATAGAACCAAGCGAAATGGTTAACACATGGTAACTCTTTCGAGCTGATGTAGCACTGGATTTCAACAATGACTACTAAACAAATCATTCAATGTTTCATAAATTTAAAATATGCCAAGCATAGTAATTAGGCACTTTAATCATCTTTGTTGCCAATCATTTTAAAAGTGATTTTGGTCATACACATTACATAAACTTTGCCTGGAACAATCTCCTTATTTTCTAAATTCAATAAAATTAACAAAGATACCAGTGAACTCAAAGATACGAAGTCATGTTTAATCACCAGTGCTGGACAGAACTAGAGCATCTACATTTCCAGGCTAATGATCAGCTGAGTCAGGTCCCTGTTCCCCACACAGAATTACATTTTACTGTAGAATTTTTTAACCCAAAGCAATTTACATACAAAAAATGAATCTCTTCCAAGATCTGCATTTTCACCAATATACCTCTTCCCAGAAGACGCAGGTCAAGGTGGATTCACCAGAAGTCAGTCTGCTGAGTGAGAAACTTGCCTAAAGTCAGTTAGTGGAAGGCCAAGACTCCAGAAAACTAATTCATCAAATTTACTTATACCTTCCAATTATTTAGCTGTGGTTCATGGGTTTTGATTTTGTACTCATTACAGCATTTTAAGGAGTGTTTAATTTGTTTCTATCCCAGCCTTCAGTGCTCCAGCTGGAACGAAAAGGCAAAGAGAAGAAGAGGCTGAAGAAAGAGACCATACAGAAGTGAGAACTGAGGAGGGGCAGCTGTGGGCTAGAGGAGAGACACTGCAGAGGTAAGAGGGATATAATAATAAGACTATATTCTCAAATATAGAGCAATCTTATGAATATATTTTTTAAGAATGTATTATTAATCATGTAAGCAGACATTATAATAATACTTCTGGATAATCAAGAAAATATTACAGAATGTGTAGGTAGTGAATATGTGAAGAATTCTTATCAGTATAATCTCCTTATGCATCATCATATATTCATAGCCATTTTCATATTCAATAATTACCCCTGTGACATATCCTCCATATATCCCAGTCTCCTGTGTCTCTGCCCCTCATTGTCACATTCCCCAGCTGGCAGCCACAGGGGCAGAAATATATCGAAGATTCCTTAGCATGCTGTTACGAATGCAGAAATGAAAAGTAGCCCACTGAAATTAATTTTTGAAAATGGAAATTTGGTACACTGGTCATTGAACACATTTGCCTTTGGCAAAATGGTCATTCAGTGAATCAGCTTCTAGGAACTGGCTTGCTTCTGAATGTACAAAGAATGCTGATAACGGATGAGTTTGGAGAGAAGCCCAAAAAACTGGAGAGGTTGCATATTCAGCCTTCTACTTTGACAAGAAAAAGGTTTTGACAAACAACGATCAGATTTGTACTATTTTTGTTAAGTGTTCAGGCAATAGTGTAGGATCTAAAGCAGTGTCAACAGATAGTCGTCAGCCTCCACCCTGAGCTCTGATACATCCTCACCCACCCATCACTTAATCATGTTGCTCCTTCCTGCTTATGCAGATGTGATTTGAGAACCTTCAAATCATTGCACTTTTTGATATGTGAGTAATAGGACCTCTAATTGCCATCCCAAGCCTCCCAACAATATTAGCATATAAGTGTGAACAGAAATGTTCTTTCCGAAAAAAAGATTGGAAAAGAAATACACCACTATCTTAATGAGGGAGCATAATTCCAAAAGTAGTAGGACATGCCTAGACCCCAATTGGAAGTCTTACCATAACTAAAGAATGTGATAGCAACAAGGGGTACCAGGATAATGGAGAGGGAACCCCGCTCTGGTCAAGGACACCCCTCCCTCACCACTTTCCCCTGTGTGGTCATGGAGGCAGGTATAGTTGCCTTGTGAGATGGGACATTAGCTTATTTAAATTTTGCATACCAGATTTGATGGCCTCTCCTTCTCTTCTGTATTTGCCCAACAAAATATCTAAATGCAATTTGGCTTATGTGAATTACAACCTATATGTATCTGCGATTCTTAGCAAATGTGTCTGTTTCTATAAATTCTGGTTTATAACCGTTTTCCAGATAACTGTAGCTACCACTTTTATTCCATCTTATCTGCTATGCCTATGTATATACATTAGACAGCTAAGTCTTTACAACTACATTATGAGGCAAATATTTGGATCCTCATTTAGAAAGGAAATAACCAAATTTCAAACATGTAAGGAATGCACTCAGGATATCTCAGCTGGGCAAAAACCTTAGACTAATTTGTTTGACTGCAAAGCCTCTGGGGCTCAACCCTTGCATGCTACAGTCTTCCAAGTCTAAGAGTCACTAACAAGTCACTCTTAGTAGACAGACCAGGCACTGGGGCCAGATTCTGAATTATAGAAAATCCACACTTTGTCAGACAATCTTTTCTGGGCTTAATGAAGCCATAATGCTATAATCACATCAACAATTTGCAACTTCCTGGTTTTCTTATCATTTGGAAAGACAAATTATTATGTAATAAGAACTATGCATATGTGCTTAATAATTTTCATATATATATATTTAGAAATATATATCCATATATTTAGATAATCGTAGTAGGACACAAACAGGCATTGTTTTTCCTCCAAAAAATACCTACTAACTTCTCACAAAGTAAGAGCACTCTTAGGTAAACACATGAGATATATTTATCAACTGAAGTCCTGGGTCAGGATCATCAAAATAATAACAAGGCCAACCAAAAACTAACACCACAGTCCAGCCAGTAATGAAAACCAGAAATTCTAGAGTTGACAGAGCCAAACATCAAGATGAAAATCAAAAGCAAAATCAAAACATAACTAGGCTCAAAGCCCTGGGATTGCACAATGGAACAATCTTAAAAACCCTCCATCATAAAAGCATCCCTTTTTCCTTATACTGTAAATCTTCATCTCCACTTCTGTGAGTTGTCAAGCCAATCTTGGTGCCTGGGCAGAGACAGTGTAGGAGGCAGTGTGGACAGATTAAAGGTTTACCTCTTTCTCAGTGGAGAGAGAGTAAAAGTCTCCACAGTGGGAACCTCAATAGGTATATATGATAATTCTCAAAATATCGAGTGTTTCAGAACATCCTGTTCTTCGTTAAAATAAGGCTTTCCTGAAACAAATATCCCTGACCTTGGGAAAGTATTTAGGATTGTTATGTACAAAAGGATGTGTTTTTGTGCTTGCCTCTGTGAAATGAAAGCAATGAATGATGCTAGGAAATTGTGGGAACACAATTCATTTGGTGGGAGTACTTCCAATATTTTAAAAGGTTGGCAGTAGAGGATAACATGAGAATTTACCTTAGCACTTAAGTCTTAACAAAAGAAGAATGACAATTAATACAAGGAAAAGGAATTTCTTTCAGAACACAGGAAACTGAGTCAGAGAAAAATCCAGGCCTCAGATTCCACATTCCAATTCTGGGTTGAATGAGGTCATTAGGAAGTAAAGGACATGTGAATGGCAAACTTTCGTTTGAAGGAAATGCAGTGATAAGATGTGTAAATGTAGCCCCATATAATTCAGCCAACAAGCCCGCTAATTCTTAAAGGCTCAAAAAAAAAAAAAGAAAGAAAACCCAAAATAAAACAAAAAAGGAAACAAAATAAAAATAAGCATGCAAAATAGCCAACAAATAACAACAAATCAAAAAAGAACCAAAAGCCGTGAAAGACATGGTCCTAAACTAACAATAGGATCAAAGGGACCCTCAAGACATTCTTCAGGCAGGAAATGGAAAGCAAACAAACAAGTGTGTGGAAGCAGGTAAGAGGGGAGATCAGGCCTGTAAGAGTATCAGCCACATACAAGCCTCTCTGGGTTCATATCTGACTCAGCTGGATTCCTCTGACTTGGAAATGGGGAGTTGAATTTTAAGGTGCATCTGTTAATATAAACCATAAACCCCATTTAAAAAAAATCTGACTTGGTGCCAACAGAAGATGGTTAGGTATGTAGGCAAATGGTAGGAAATTTGCTTTATAATGATTGCCTTACACTTAAATTTCCTGAAATAATGTTTTTGTATTAAGTCAACTGTGTCATTCACAATCCTCATGCCTTTTTTGGCAACTACCAGTAACTTCCGGTTGGTGGTGGTACATGAGGACTATTGGTCTCTTTCTCTATTATTGCAATCAGGTTGTGATGAAACAAGTCTGAGACCAACTACTTTCACAATTACAAACATTCATTACAAACGGGTGTAACAGTTTATAAACTGGTGAGTGAACTTAAGAAGGGCCAGCTCTCTGCTCTTTTCAGTGCTGTGACAGCATGCTATAGGAAAGGTACACTCAGTACAAATGCACGACGTTTTACTGGCAGGGGATGGGCCACACAGAAACCTAGGAATCTGTGGCTGTCCATGGGCCATTCTGGAGTCCATTATCTATCTTTTAGAATATAAAGTTCCATTGTGAAGCATACAGTCTAAGTTTATTAGATTCTTGTACCCTATTCATGCACGGGTGGAGATTCCAATACAGTGCCACATATCCTAAGATGTAGGGTAAAGCCAGCTAATGCAGAAGAATGAACGCCATGCCATCTCTCTTGAAGTGCTGTAAATTACAAACAACACTGGAAATAACCCAAATGTCCATCAGCAAGAGAACAGATAAAATGTGGTATGTTCCTATACTGGAATATATCCCAGGAATGAAAAGAAATAGATGATGAAGACCTGCAACAACATGGCTGAATCTCAAAAACACAACTTAGAACTAAAACTCCAGACCAAAAGAAAAAAAAAAGTACTTACTATATGCTTTCATCTATATGGAAATTCAAGAATATGCAAAGTAGACTACGGGGACAAAAATCAGAATTGTGGTTGACTTCGGAGGAGAGGATCACAGCCTGGAAAGAAACACAGGTAGATTTTTCTAGGGTGATGACAATACACTATATCTTGATTTGGTTGTTGGTTGCATGGATATCTCCAACTGTCTATTTATCTCTCTATCTACTTATTTATCTATTTGCATATGTATGTGTGTCTTAGTCCATTCAGGCTACTATAATGAAATACCACAGACTGGGGTGGCATATAAATAACAAGACAGTTATTGCTCACAGTCTGGAGGCTGGAAGTCTGAGATCAAAGAGCCACCTTGGTGGGGTAAGGGCCCTCTTCTGGGTTGCAGGCTGCTTGTTGTACCCTGGAAGGTGGGAGGAGCTAGGGAGGTCTGTGGGGTCTCCTTATCACTAATCCCTAATCCTAGTCATGAGGACTCCACCCTCAGGACCTAATCACCTCCCCAAATCCTCACCTCCTAATGCCATCATGTTTGGAGGTTAGGATTTAAACATCTGAATGCAAGGAGAGACACAAACAGTCAGAACCATAGCAATACACACATCTACATATACATATGCATATTATATGTATGTATGTATATAATATATAAATTAATCACACTGAATACTTAAGTGCATTTAACTGTATATAATTATGTCTTGACAAAAAATTACAAACATTGTAACACATATCTATTCCCTAAAGTAAAGCCTTTCAATACCTTAGAGGCTACCATTTTGTTAAGGAAGAAAGTCTTTATTTGGTATCTTGAAAGTAGTAACAAAAAATCCTGCTGCTTAATAAGCAGTCCAGTGTGCCAGGCACTATACTAGTGAATTGCCTTCTAATAATTCACACACTGAATTCTTTCAACAACTTCATGAAGTTGGATTTATCATTATTCATTTCTTCATACCACTATTCATTTTCATTTATCATTTATCAGTGGTGAAATTGATGCCAGAAAGGTTGGGTGTTTTGCCTGCTGTTAATGTTACAGCTCAGCAGGTGGGAGTGGCAGTCATCAGGCCCAGCTGTCTTTGTTTAAGTCCAGAGTTTTCTGGCTTAAACTGCCGACAAGGAGGTTTCTCCGTCCCATCATCAGAGCTCTGCAGAGTTCCTATGCTGCCGAAAGCAAGAGGAAGAAATTGTTAGATGGGGAAAAGTTATTAAAAAGTAGACCAAGAAATGAAGTAAAGGGCAAAAGTTTAAAAGAATAGTATTGATTTCCTATGATGGACCTTATTGAAGGTATTCTCTTCATTGGGGGACAGAATTTAATCACTGTCAAATTCAAACTGAAATTATGAAACAGACTCTCTTTTTTATTCTCTTGCATTGTAATACATAACCTCTCCTGTCAATTATAGATCACTAGAGATTTTTGTTACTATTATTTAGAGAAAATTCAATTCTGATAGGGGGCCAGTTTCCATTCTTGGGGTTACAGGTCACTTTGAATGCATTCAGCTAATTGGGTCACCATTATTTTACCCTGCTCAGTTGTTCAGTTCCGGTTTTATTCTTTCCCAAGATGTTTTACCAAGAAATACTCCTCAAATCTCTCAGCTCATAAAAATAAAATCAAGTTGGGGTGGGGGGTGGGGGGGAATGCCACTTCATTTTCCAAAGTGGAACAAGTTGTTTCTCTTAAAGGATAGAGCACAGGAGAATATGCAAATACAAGGAACATTCTCACTATTCTCTCATCTAGTCTCGTATTTACTAAACTAGCTGCATATTGAATGACTTTCCAAGAAACTCAAGAAGCCAGCACACTGCTTAGACCAGTTATGGCATGTCCAGTCCTGGGTGAGCCAATGCCGGTCTTTAGGTATATAACTTGGTTCCAAACTTCTCTAAGGAAGAGACTACAACTAGGACATTACAGTGGAAGCATGTACTTGCAGTGGTTTTAAAAGATGTACTTTCAAGGAGCTTGAATTATATGGCTAGGCTGAAATAAAGGTGATTGGCTATCTCTTCCATATTCCTGGACTTGTACATACAAGTCAAGTACTCATGCATGGTCCTACACACATTCAATGTTCTTTTCAATTCAACCAAATTGCCTGTCCATAGGGACTTCTGAATAGCATTAGAAACATGACTGTCACCCTCCACATGCAGTGTTGAACTAACAATTTATGCTTGCAGGTGGCTGCTTGTAAATGCGATCAGGCCCTGGTCCCACTGGGAGGGCTCAAGTGTACCTCGTTAGCTGGCCCAAGACTCTATTAATACTCATAAAATTGTCCACCTGCCAAAAACATGGACAGTAACACCGAAGAAAGTGAAATATATGGCCAGGTGCCTAGGCCATGTGGCCAATGCTATTTTGTAAAAAAAAAAAAAAAAATTCAAGCCTCAGTCCATTATGTTTAGATGGAGTCAGATCATCCTGGGATCATCAACAAAGATTTTTCTCAACAGAAAGAGAAACTCATGTTCTTGCTTGGAACCTTTGAAGAATGCAGTGTGTGGTCCTTCCAAAGTAAGTGCAAGTTCAGTGGAGTAAGTTTAGTAGAAGGAACATAGGCTTTGGAGTAGACTGGCCTACGTTCTGATCCTGCCTTGAAGATGTTAGCCCACTGATAAGTAGCAGACTCAGGATTTGAGCATAGATTGCTTGATGTTAGCATCATGCTTTTTCTTAATATACTCAAGATCCAGGAGGCAAAATCAAGCAAGTGAAAGTCAGGTCATAGGAAATTAATAACTGAGGCCTTGGTCGGATTCACTTCACCTTTTGGAAAGCACAGGTTTATAACTGCAGGTTATGTTATTCTGAAAGAGAACCTAAGAAAATCTTTGTGGGATTATGAGGTACCCTGGTTATCATTCTCACTACAGCATAGCTCCCGTACTCATTGTGATTTGTGATTTGTGGATTGCTGCATTTGTGTGTTTCTGTAAATTGGAGAATAAAACTTGAAATAAAAATCACTGGAATATTCATCTCAGGTGATTTCTAATATGAATCAGAAAGGAAAAAACAGTGGGAGTCTTTGAGGGGAAGAGCCAGGTCAAGAAAGAAGTTCTTATGGTACTTATAGCAAGAGGAGAGAATGAGCTGCCTTGACAATGAAGGGCATGGTGGGGACAAGAGAGGATAAGGTGACTCCCTGGACTACACAGCCACCCCAGGAAACATGAGCAGTCATACCGTGGGTCACAGCAAATGTCAGGTCTACCTGCATTAGAGGAATAGGCCATCACATCTCTGTTAAGGCCGTCTAGTAGCCTATTAAGAGTTCAGTCTTCAGATTTAGACTGGCAGGATTTGAATCCTATTCCACCACCTACCGACCATGTCTTTGCAAGTTACTTGATCCCTTGAAACCTCAAATGGACATATTAACAGTATCTTCCTTGCAGGTTAGTTGCAACGGTTAAATGGGTAGTTTCATGCAAGTGCTTGGCAGACAGTAGGTGTCCAATGCTCATTAGCTCTGAGTCTTATATCTTGGGCCTCACTAACATTCCATGCTCTAGTGGATAGATTGGCTTACAACACCCCAGCCTCCCACCCCACAAAAACTGCTCCTGTGTGTTCTAAAACAAGAAAAAAGATGATGAAGAAATTTCTATAAAAATGAAACAAGAGCTCTTGGTTCAGCCAATGTTACTATGAGTTCCTTTAAACCAGTTTATCCATTTCTTATCTCCTTTGTACTTTTTCTTACAGGCTCAACTCATCAACAGGACCCTAATAAAACTCCAGCCCCAAAGATCAGGGAACTCATTCCTCCTTTCTCTAAAGTCTCAAAACACATTGTGTTTACCCCCACTTGCAGCAGCCAGCACTTTCTGCTGAGTTCTATGGTTCATCGCGTGACCCTCTCATCAGCCTATTTAGGAAATTCTTGAGGACTCATCTCTGATTCTAAATAGAGCCTAATGCTTCCAATTCATCCCTTAATTCATTAATATCTATTTAATTAACATTGAGACTAGAAAATATTTTCATGGACAGTAAGACACTGAACAAACACATATGCACACAGGTGTTTGGGGTTCCTACTTCTCTCAAAAGTGAGAATGCGGTCTCAGCATACCATATGATTTTTGTAGTGAAAAAATGCATTATTCTCATCAGTGAAAGACCCAGAGCCAGTTCTACTCTTGCTTCAATTTTGAAACCTTTAATCAACCTCATAGAAAAGATCAAAGAAGGGAAAAAGACCAATAGTCCTCACATAGAATTGTGTTATTGAGGGGAAACCCCTGTATTACTTATTTGTTGTCCTCTGGTATGAATGAAAGATGGCAATCGACCTGAAAAAGAGAATTGAAACAAAGAGTTAATGACAAATTTCCTTACAATTTCAAACATATAATATAAATTTCCTTGCAACTTCAAACATATATATATATATATATGAACTTCTTTCTCAGAAAGATCATTGTCACAAACCAGTAGGCCTGAGCCTAGGACCTCCTCACAAAAATAATTCATGTGCAGAGATAATTTTTAATTCAATTATATTGAAATGCCAATTAAAGTTTAACATCAGAACTCTGAGCCTACAAATTCCCAGTCAATTTAAAACAAGAAATTTAGATTAGGTGCCTGAAAAATATTTCAAATTCTCTTTCTACCCTCCTCCACCCCACCCCATCCCGACACACACATACGCACACAGACACACACTGTAGATTGAGTGTGCAGAGTGACCCAATATGTACCACGACTCACCACCATAATAGCCCTTTCTCCTGCTATTTAAGAGCAGTTCAGATAGTTTGTTTAAGTCAATGTTTGGGTCCAGAAAGGCTTTTCTTTTTAGTCTCGAGAAGCACAATAATCAATTCCTTTAAGAGAGAAAAATGTGTTTTTCCCAAATATGTTGCACAGAAAAGATAAGGCAACTGCTCCCTAGGGAGATGGGAAGAACAAACAGTGTTGTCAACACAGCAAGGCTGGCACAGAGGTGGACACAGCCCCTTGCCGCCCTGATTAGAGAAAGCCAGGAAGTTAGGGCTGTTTACTTGGGAACCACCATGAGAACTATACTGCAGCCCCAAGTCCAAGGGGGGAGGGAGAAACAACCAAACCTGGGAAAGCCTGTGATTCTGACATGGCATTCTTCTCCTATCCTTTGTGGCATTATCTGTTTCTGCAACCGAGACTGCAACACTGAGGGACAAGCCCTTATGCCTGCTCTCCCCAGGACAGAACTGAGAAGTGGGCTGGAGGAACTGGACAAGGATTTAGAATAGGAAGAAAAACTATAGAACTCTCAGTTCATACTGTCTTCAGGAAAAAAAATGGATTTGAGTGGCGGATTTGTACTGTGTCAGTGTAGCTGAGCAGGAGCTATGTTTATCAGCATTTCTTCCAGCATAAACTCAGGTTAGCATGGGCCATGAGAAGCATATATGGCGGGGATTTGGAAGTTAAGCATAAACCAAATCCTTTTAAAGCTCTGAAGGTCAGTGCATGCACAAGGGCAGGGCATGAGGCGCTGTTGCAGCTCACATAAGTGCCTGCGGCTCCCTGGCTGGCCTTGTGGACAAGAGCAGAAGCCAGGCATGCAGTTCTTCAGCTCCCTCCACCCGAATGGCCTCCTTCAGTTTCCCAGCTCCCCACCAGGCTCACGTTCAGCAACCGGTTAGTGATGAAGCATGCTAATTTCTCCTGCAGGTCTCTCACCTCATTGAAGTTGGAGGTTTCAAGACAGAGGCTGACAGGGGTTCCAGTTTGACCTGTGGGTTCCAGCCTATCCTCCTGGAATCATTTCCTCTTCTCTTCCACCTCACATCTATGTCTCCTTCATGACGGCCTGACCTGCTGACTTGACTCCAGTACCGAAGTTAGAAACAACAGGAACACATAAATGTTTCATCACCCCCTGTACCTGCCAAGGCCCAACAGCCATGGAAAGTCATTTATTCTGTATCACATCTGGTGGTTCGGTTTCTCTGGTCAAACCCTGCCTGATACCATCTAAATCCCAGAAGAGAAACTGCCAGTGTTCTTGATGCCAGGGTTGACCTGGTTACTAGCCAGATGATTTGATAGAGGCAAGATGGAGCTCCTGAGGTGTCTGATAAAATTAATCATGAACATGTAACTGTAGAGTTGAAGAATGGGACAGGAGCAGATAACAGTAAACACCCATTCTAAAACAATGAAAATTACAGCTGGAAACCTTGAGAATTCTGAATTAGATATTTCAAGGGATGTATGTTCACTTTTCCATATAGATCTATATATATATTTACATATACATAAAGAAGTGTATATACATATATATAGAAAGACAAACAATGTGTTTCCCAGCAGACAGCTCCATGGGACTCATTTCTGTAAACAAATATGAATTGATAGACTGCCAAAGGAATACTGAAATGTGAATCTTTAATCCAGGCTGGTTTGGAGAAAATAGCATTGTTCTTTGTAACTCTGAGAAATAAAAATGACTGGTTGTAGCGTTTTATATATTACTTCTTTATACTCCATCTCATTTTCAAAAGTATTTGAAGCAGCTCGCAAAATCTGTATGCTAAAATGAAATAAAAGAAGTAGGTGATGAATATGGAGCAAAAGAAAATATGGCTAGAAATATAAAATAGCAAGTATATGAAATAAATTCAGAAAAATTTACAAATTCAAAAGAATGCATACAATTAATTACTGTGCAGTTGAGTATAAAAGGTATCACCAATGTGACATGGAGGCCTAAAATACTAGTATACTAGACAAAATTAATCAAGATTTAGTATCCTGTATGTGGAAACCTATCATTCAATTTTACTTTATACTAATCAGGTCTTTGCTATAGCATTTATTTAGTTTATGGTTCCAGTCCTAAAAGATTTAGGCAATAAGGAATGTGTTTAATCGAGGTTAACAAATTAGTGAGAAGACTTGAAATAATGTCTGGGAAGAATGGCTGAGGAGTTGAGAGGTTTTACTTTGAAAGAAAGAAGGTTTTATGAGACAGAATAACTATTTTCAATATAAAGGATGCCTACATAGAAGAGGGCAAATTTGAAATGGGTGTTTACTGCTATCTGCTCCTGTCCCCTTCTTCAACTCTACAGTTACATGTTCATGATAAATATAAAGTCAAAGAGCTAAAGGCAGAGGAAATAAATGTAAGCTAGTGTATTATTCATATCCATACAAACATAAACATGAAATAAAATGTTGTGAGTGTTTTTGAGCATAGGTATTCAAGCAAATGAGATGTCTCCTTGTTGGGAATGAGAAGAGCAAACACTGGGTGTGAAGCTGGAAAATGATGATGTCATGGGTTGTTTCCTGCCTTGATCTGTATCGTAAATACCATCCAGGGGCAGGTAATACATGCTTTTTCCAAAAATCATGGGTCGAGTCTGTGTAGTTTAAGAAACCAAACAGAGCCTGAAGTGTGAATACTAGAGTCCTTGCATTTTCCTGGGGAAGTGACACTAAACAAACAGCCATAACTGAGACACACCTATTGCTCAGTGTCATCTAACTCATTCTCCTTGATTGCTTCTACAGTTTGCAATATTTCCCATGTGCTCTCCCTCCTTAGACTGTAAGCCAGAAGTCTGAAACAGTTCTAGCCCACAGGTAGATATATTTAACACTACATGGAATTCAAAGTTTTAAAGTTAGTTTCTATGATTTAAAAAGAAGAAAAATTCATACAAGATTCTTGCTTGACAGCTACTCTTGAAAAACAGAAATATCTAGGGCTACTGAGCCCACTTTCTTGTGGGCTGATGATGTGATGATGGCATTATCATCACTGAACCTGAATTTTATCTCCCCTCTTTAGATGAAACCCGGGTCTCCAGTTTGCCACCACTCCTTATTGTCTCATGTATTAACATTAAATATCTGTCCCTGGTGGCCACGTATTTGGAGTACACTGACTGGTAGAATTTTGTTTTTCTTTGTTTTTTTTCTCGACTGGGAACTTTTTAGTGAATGTTTGTATATGTTCTTAAGAGTGTTTTAGTTGGCTTCCCTAGAGAATAGAGCCTGAGGCAAGGATTAAGTGCTATTGCTTTATCTGGGAGGTGCAAACCTAGGGCAACAGGAATACAGAAAGAGGAAAGTGAGATGGGACATCATAAGGAGCAATTGCTAGGAGATGTATAATGATGGTGGGCATGGCACTCCACTTAGCAGGTGCAAACATTCAGTTAGGTAGGATGTCTCAGAACATTTTGGACAAGAAACTGTATTACCATGGACAGGAAGAAGAGAGATTGGCTCCCTCTTCTCTACTGTTTCTCATTGGTCCAAGTTTTCTCCACTGGAAGCTAACTTCTGTGCATTTGGTTTGTATGGTCTGGTTCTTTTGATGGCCTCTGTGATGCCAGATTCATGCCCTAAAGTGTGTGTGTGTGTGTGTGTGCATGCATGTTTGATCTACCCTATTCTAAAAATGAGAAGAGATGGAAATTTCAGTTGAGTGACTGATAATGCTAACCGTACAGTAGCAGGTAAGGGCAGTGCAATAGGTGCCTGGCCCCAGATGGTGGAACTTGCCATGGACAGATCTGAATGAAATCAGTCAACCACCAAGGAAAAGCAATGAATGAGACTCATTGTTTACAATGTGGAGGAAGTCCAATGCGGGCTCAATCAACTACAGCCTGCAGGCACAATCTAGCCTGCCACCTGTTTTTCTATAGCCCATGAGTTAAAAATGGTTCCATATTTTTTAATGGTTTTTTAAAAATTGAAGGAAGAATATTATTTTGTGACACATGCAAATTATATGAAATCCCAGTATTAGTGTTCATCAGTAAAGTTTTATTGGAAAATAGTCATGCTTATTCATTTATGTATTGCCTATGCTCTCATGCAACATGGGTAGTTGAAGTGGAGACTCTATAGCTTGCAAAGCATACAATCTTTACCATCAAGCCCTTTACAGAAAAGATTTGTCAATCTCTGGTCTAAGGAAGCCCATTCAGCGTATCTGAAACAAGAAGCGAAACAAAGCCTTCTCAGCAAATGCAATAGGGCTGTAATTGCTCAAAAATTATGTTAAAAGCTATCACAATTTACATGCACCTACTTATGCCCTCCTAATTGGATGGTAATTGCCCTCCACATGTAATCTGAAGTGCCTCCCACGGTTAATGTCCCATGATCCAGTTACACAACCACGTACAAAAAAGGCAAAAGAGCTTCTATGGCTTTAACCCTAATAGCAGTAGAGTGACTCTGTTCCCAGACAAAAAATAATCTTAGGGCTTTATGCTTATAGAAAACAGAGCAAAAGAGAGAATATTACTTATTAAGTTTCTAATTCAAGTCACGTGTTTTGAATTTTAAAATCCTACTTGGAAAAAATAAATAAAACAAAAGTGTGCATACACAGGGAAACACCGCCCTGAGCACGCCCTTCTGTGTGTGAGAGCAGGCACACTACTGCCTGTGGCTATCATCGGAGATGAGTTAAAGGTCCAGTGTGCCAACTCTGTGCCAGGCGAAATGATATGCAACCACGCTAATAATAGGCCCTGTTTTGCTGATGGCTAGACCAGAGAAGCAGGCTCTGTGACTGACTATATTAAGGGCTCTGTATAAAGAAAGATTTTGAGCATTTAGAGACTATCTCTATTTGGAGATTAGCTACGTTTGGTTTACTAAGTCACTCAAAAAGCATCCCCTGAGAGCCTACTGTGTCCTAGGTGCTAAGTGAGACTCCAGGGGTACTTACATAAATAGGACGCAGTTCCTGCCTTGGCATCTGGGTTATCATCAGCCATTACTCAGCCCTCGTTGCCCGGATGCTGTAAACTATTCATACCCTCTCAGAACAACCCTCTCTGGGGACATGGGCTCCCGGTGGAACAGCATCTAACTATTCCTGGCTCCACTTCCCAAGACGAGCCTGACCTTTCATGGCAGCTGGAGACCATGAGCTGCTGGCGTCCTGCAAGCCTCTCCCAACATATGTGCCCCGAGCTGAGCATGTGCAGCCCCTTCAGGAGAGAGCTCAGCCCAGCTCCCTAAGTTCCAGGATGCCTCCCCTGCACAGCTATGGGGGCAGACAGTCTGCCTCTCAGCAGCTGACCTACTCTGTGAGAACCAAGTGTTCTTCTGATCTGTCTAAAAGTGGACTTTCCTTGGCAGTCTTAGAGAACCTTGGGACATGAAGCTGGAGCTTGATTTATTTATGTGCTTTATGAGCAGTGGTGTTCTCCTCTTCTGACAGGCCTGACTGGGCATGGGGAGGGGTCTCTTTGAAACAGCCCTTGATGACATTCTATATATTATTAAATGTCCTCAATAGGGATTCCTAAGGAACAGTGTTTTTCAAAGTAGCTCTGTGCAAGGCAGCATGGTATTGTAGAACACTCTTAAATACTCTTTGATTACTTTCCGCTATTTCTGGCCATTAAACATGCATGCTTATTTACACACCTCTTCTCAAAAGGGATATAGGAAAGCTGTGTTTCCGGATGAACTGGAATGCTGCCATCTGAGTATGCTTCCAAACATTGAGAACACTCTATCTTATTATTTAAGGATTTTAAAAAGATATGGTCATGACATTCTGGAAAAGGCAGAACCACAGAGACAACAAAAAGATAAGTGGTTGCACAGGGGTTAGGGAGGAGGGAAGGATGAATGGGCAGAGCACTGAGGATTTTTAGGGTGGTGAAAAACATCAGCATGGAGCTGTAAAGGTAGGTGAATATCGTTAGACATTTGCCAAAGCAATAGAATATACAGCACAAGTGTGAATCCTCATGCGAACTGTGAACGTTACCAGTGTTAAGTCCATCAATTATAACAAATGTCCAAGTCTGATAGGAGCTGTGGGGAAAGCCGTGCCTGTGTGGGGAATGGGATAGCGGGGAAATCTCTATACTTTCCTCTCAGTCATGTTGGGAACCTAAACTAGCTCTTTACAAAAGTCTTTTAAAATATGGTGTTAAGGAAGAATACTTGAAGATACTAAACTGAAGAAATATAAAAAGATGTTCCCTGTCGAAGTATAACAATAATCTTTCTACAAGTGAAGTATTTGCTTTCAGTTGTGCGTGGGTGTCCCATGTATAACCGGATAAGTTGGGGCCACCTTGGGCTTCAGTGTCCTTGTTTATAAAATGACAGGGTAGGACAAGGGTACTTGCCTATGGATTTCTGAAAACAAGAAGAGTGTGTGGTCTACAGCAGGCTGTCAACCATCACATTTAATTTTTTGTTAATTTAGTTTGTTGAAGTTAACACAGCTTGAATTTGCTGTGGTTGGTCATTTTCTTGTGTCCAGAATAATTCAGACTAAGCTAGATTGTCCTCTCCGTGGAATCCTGTCCATGGCCTGCTAGACTGATCGCTGTTGTTTTCTGCTTCTCTGACTTGTACTCGCCCCTCTGGGGTTTGCTGCAGTCCCAGATCACCAGGCTTCTGACCCATCCTGGATGCAGAGCTTCACACAAGGCCACCGCCTTGAGCCCAGAGAGAGTGATTTGAGGAAAACATCCCTTGGTGTTTTATGAGGAACCTACACACATTCCACATGCTGCTGAGTGGAGCTCTACAACACGAACTACAGGGAACGAGGAGGATCCTGAGAGGAAAATGGAACTGTCACTCCACACTCACACCACGCCTGGGAGTGGTAGGGGCAGAGCCACAGGAACCCTCAGGGAGCAGGGCAGGTGAAAATGTAGGAATATTTCCAGCAAATTCATATTTTATACCAAGGCATAGGCTCTAAAGTGTATTATAAGAATCATGTGTAGTCAAATGAATATTAGAAAATACTCAGAACTTTCCATAGCTTCTAGGGTGGCATAAACATGACAGATGCCCCCCTTTTGCATTTCCAATCCCCAGCATTGGAAGAAATCATCCTTTTTTTAGTTGAATGGCAGAAGAGATAATTGGCTTGCACTTAGGGGCCACAGTATATGTAAACATGCATATTATTTTTAAAACCAGAATCATAGTTAGGACAACATATTCACACTATGGGAAGAGGGCTCACCCTGGATCTGACACTGATTCAAAGGAGTAGCTAGTGAAAAATCAGCTTTTGCCTCAGTTTCTTTTTCTTTTTCTCTGCTGACCTCTAATAGTTGGATTTTTGTTTTAAATGCTTACATTATGACACTCCGTACCTATGAGGACTCCATCATCCAGCTGAGCCAGTATTAGTACATGAAATCAACTGGGAAGGAATGAGTGTAGGGGGACCCTGGGAGTGGTCGGTAGGTTCCAAGAGCAGGAGAAAGGGGTGTTCAGGCAGGAGATAATCAGTGATGGGTGCTGGGCTCATGCTTTGAAGGAGTACAAATCACCATGTCAGAGGGTCTGGTCCTGAGTACAAGCTGTGGCACTGGGCCTTGGGGCAAACAGTAGGACCCCTAACCCCAGAGGACAATGAGTGTGAAGGGGCAGGTTCATAGAGCATCTTTAAGTGAATTAGAACAGGGCACTGTTTTGGCAGACAGCCCTGCATGGAAGGGCACAGCTTGGCACTAGCCTGTGGACTGGATTCCTGCCTCTTCCGCAGTCCCAGCGCCTTCTTCGAGTGCTCAGATGTAGAGTGGTGCACAGGGGCCCTGACATGAGAGCCGCAGTGAAGGGGGCGTGATGGTCAAGGTCTGTCTTAGCCCTCCCACTCTGTGAGCTGGTTAGGTCTCAGGGCTTGGTTGTCTCCGCAAGGGGGCTGCAGACCCCTAAGGCTGGCAGCCGGGTCCCTCACTGCGTGTGTGGGACTGGAGAACAATCCTTTAATCTCAGCAACAATCCCTGCAACAGGAAACACGGATTCTGCTTTTATTTAATTAGTGGACTGCATTCTCCTGAGCATTCTGCCTGATTTATGAATACCTACTGTTCAAAATGTAATTGTGTATTCAGCATTGCTCCAAGGAAGCAAGACCATTTGGGCTGTACTGCTTGCTTTACATTTTTAAAATCCTTGGCTTAAGGGTATATGATTCATTTCATTACTATGCATAAATCAAGGCATTCCAGGGGGCACCCTACAGTTATGGGTTGTTTTTTAGAGTAGTTAAGACTCATGGAGAAGACTGTGCCAGGCCAGCCAGACACAACCATGCTGACTCAAAGGCCTTGAAATTTGGAGGGATGACCAGGCTATGGCTAAATCTCAGGCACCCACAACCTCCAGTCATTTAACCAGTGAAAAGTAGAGTTGTTCTGAATGAATGATTGAATCATACCGTCAAGCATTTAGTAGCATACAACAGAAATCAGATACTTTTTTTCCCAGATATTTCTAGATACTCAGGTACATTTAAAGAAAACTGCAGCTTTGGGGAAAATTTTACTGACAATACCATGGGGCCAGGTCATTTCAAATGAAAGCATAGAGTCATATTTTGATATTCAAATGTCACCCATTGGTCTTAGCCTAACTCCGTGATTTCTGCTATCACCCATCATTAATTCCCATTTCCCAGCCAAAAGGAACTCCTTACTCACTCTTCCCCACACGACCACGCTGTCCCACACCCTTGCCTTTGCTAGTGTTGTTTTTCTGCCTCATCTCAGTTCCCAAGGCAACTAGAGTGACAAAATACACAGTAGGCTAAGACTTATTTACAACTGCAACACTGCATTTGATAGACATGAAGTAAGAGGGTTGACCGCACCCTAGTAAGATCATCTTCTTCTCAGAGAGCCGAACATTAAAATACGCATTTACTCTTCCTCCAAAGCCAGTCATCAACAGGTATTTACATAACACCTGTTACCTCCCAGGCACAGTTCTAAGCACTGGAGACACAGCAATAAGCAAAAGCTTAAAACCCCTTCATTTATGAAGGGTCCTAAATACATCTCTTAATGTTTACTCTGAGAAGTGCACCCAGTTTCCCATAAATACATAAAACTATACAAGCAAACTGAAATGACTAAATTAGTAGCCAGAAACTATTTGTAGTTGGCATTCTGTTCATAGTGCCTTTTTTTAGGGGAAGAGGGTGTTTGTAGACCATTCTTCAAAGTTTTAGTTGAATAGTTAACTTTGCTTCCTATTGTCAGTAGGATGACTGTATATTTTATTTTTAAGTTAGAAAAAGGTTAAATTTTAAAACCTGAGTTTTATAATATTTTTGACCATTTGCTTTTTAAAATAAAGCTTTGTTGTTAGTTTTTTAAGTAAAATACACATACAGAAAAGTACACAGAACATAATTCTGCAGTTCAGTGGGTCACACAATGAATTTCTCAAAGCAAACACCACTGAAATGTAGAAAGAGAATATTACCCATAGCCCCAGAAATATTATTTATGTGTTTTATCAGTCAAAACACCTAGCCTTCTCCTCAGTTAGCCACGATCCTAATTTCTCATATTCTTGTTAAGTTTTACTTAGTGTTGATCTTCATATAAGTGGAATTTAAAAATATGTATTCTTTCATACCTGGCTTCTTTCTTTCATTCAACATGATATTTGTGAGCTGCATCCACACCATGGCTGTATAGTTTACCATGGTGTGATTATACCACAATCGATATCTATTTGACATTAATGACATTTTCTGCTTCATCGTAACACTAATAATATAGAATGCCTCCTTCAAACACAAATCTACATGAAGACCAGTTTTCATTATTTTACTCATATTCTGGTCTCACTCTTCAATCAAAGAGTGAGCTTATTGACCCTGGTGTGTCAATCATGCCTCTGAACTTAGGCTGAATTCGTGAACATATGGTGTTTATGTGTCTGTGTTTTAACTACCCTAGATGAAAGTTTTCCAATCATTTTCTCAAAACACAATAACCTTTCTTTATCACCTCATTCCACGCTTCTCAAAATTCTCTTCCCATGCCACAGTGAACTGTTCAGATTGATTTGAAATATGCTTCCACCTGAAAAGGGGGCCCACTTGTGGTTTCCAAACATCATCAGTTCTCATCCTCTCCTTTAGGACCTCCTACTCTTGCTGGGGACCGATCACTAGTACTGGACACGTGCTGCGCTTTCACAACGTTACCATCTACAGATCGACTTTCGTTAAATGGCTTTTTGCCTAGTTAGCATTCAGCAGAAGGCAAAAATGTCAACTTCAACAGGCTAATGATTAAACACAGGACAGTCATTAGCCAGCCATGCCGACTAAGGCCACAGAGGTGGATTTGTGATGTGTGCTGACAAAGACGTTGGTCATTACCGTCAGGTGTTTCTTTAAGAAGCATCCCTAGGAGGAGTCCCTGTCAGAGCTTTGTTCCAAAGTCAGCTACATGTCTCCTGAGCCACTGGTCTGTTTTATCTTAAGGAGCTGAAAAACGCTCATATACGTTTTTCAAAATATGCAAAGCCAGATTTCTGACCCATGCTGGTGATTTCTCAAGTTGTATTTTTCATTTCATCCCTACCTACACTTTAACCTCAGTTGTATTTTCTGTCTGTTCTTTGGTCTGTTTTTTAATCCCACAATTGTGTGACATTGTTACCTGGAAAAATGTCTGCAACAAGGAGGCATATACAGTTAAGAAGAGATGGATGGCCTCTGTCACTGGTTTGGTTACTCAATGTTCTTGTGTTTTAGAAGCATCACCCTGTTGATCGGGATGGTGGGATGGGTCAGGATGAGGGAGGAGTGGAGAAGCCGTATCCTATATATCAAATTTATCATGGTCTCTTAAGTTCCAAAGATACTATAGTTATTTCCTAAATTTATCACAATCTTTCAAATTTTAAATTTCCATTTTTCCCCTTTAGGGATTACTTGAGTAACTTAGGAGAAAAATTACTGAAAATTGTTCTTCCTAGAAACATTTTAATGTTTCTGCTTCTCATTCCATATTATCTCCTCATACAGAGAGATCTCCAAGATATTCTACTTAGAAAGAAAAATAAGACCCTATATTTTTATTACCTTCAATAAACATAAAGTATCTCCAGAAAGGTACAGAAGTAACTAACACTAGGGACCCACTTGGAGGTCGGTAACTGGATGAACGGAAGCAGATAAGGGTGAATGAAAGATTTCACTAAATTCCTTGTTAAAGGTATTGAGTTTTGACACAGTTTAACATGTTACAAATTCAAAAATTTAAATAAACAACAAAAAAATCATACATAAAAACGTCCTCCAAATGAAAGCAGTTCTACCACAATAAAAGCAAAACAATTATCTTAAAACAGTGTATTTTATATAGTAACAATAAGGAGAGCTGAAAAATAAGCCAAGTGTAATTATGTCAACATGCCAAAAATCTGAAAATAGAGTAAATGAAATAGATATATTATTTGACCATGATTTTCAAAAAGAAAGAACAAACTTCTGAGGTTAGCCATGCTGGAGTACGTGGGACAGGACTTGTCTGCCCACTATTAAAACTAGAAAACTAGAAAAAAAAATACATGAAACACCTTTCAAATAATTGGGCAGTAGGAAATAGCAAGACATGGTTCCTGAGATAAGGAATCACCCCTGTTTTCAGCCTAGAAGTACATTTCAGAGCACAGTGCAGGGAGGGAAATTCGAGACAGACTGAGCAAAGAAAACAGAGGTCAGAGTCCAGGGAGGCTGGGGCAGCTGGGATTTGTGGAGCAGAATTCCGGAAAGGAGGAAGCTGAGCAGAGAAATAACTCCAAAGACCTACTTTATGCTCTTGAGTCTGTGCTGAATTCTAAGCCACATACATGTACAGCAAAAATCCAGGAGGCTGGACAAGAGATTGGAAATCTGTAAACTTGTCATTTTCCACTGATCTCACATTGCTGGGAGAGGTGTGAGTTCAAGCCAATGGGAAGAGTCCTTAGTAAGTGCCAGGGCATTCAGTAGAGGCCCAGGAAAGATAACAGTATAGTAATAAGACTAAACTAGCCCTAGAGGAAAGGCTCCTTTAGACCAGCTCTGTCCCATAGAACTTGCTGCAATTACGGCTATGTTTTGCTTTTGCATTATGTAAATACAGTAGCCACAGGCCACATGTGGCCTTTCAGGACTCAAAGTGTGGCTGGTGAGAACTGAAAAAAAATAATTTTAATTGTATTTAATATTAAGTAACTTAAATTTAAACAGCCACATGAGGCTAACAGCAACACGTGAGCCACGACTTTAGACTCAGCACAGCAACATTAAACAACTGGAAGCTTCCAAAGGATCAAGCTGATTCTAAAGGATTTAACACTTGAGAATGAAGTCTAAGATTCCTTTTAAAAAAAATGACAATATTTCAAATCACAGCTTAGCTCACAGGCTGACCTAATACTAGACTGTAGAAGGGACAGTGTTTGACCCCTAAGACTAGACTAAAAAGACATTGGAGTTTCCACCATAGTCTCTTAAATCTCTGTCTCTAAAGAAAGCCAATGGCAATATTGAGGAAACTCAAAGTAGCCCTGTGAAGAGGCCAAGATAGGCAGCAGCTGAGGCCTCCCACCCAGAGCCAGCGCCAACTCACCAGCCGTGTGGGTGAGCACATCAGAAACAGAGCCTCCAACCCAGTCACACATTAGATGGCTGTATGACCAGCCACATCCAGTCACAACCTGGTGGAAAACCCCAAACCAGAACTAGCCATGCCACTCCTGAATTCCTGGGCTGCAGAAGCCACTAGAGGTATAAACATACCTAATATTGCTATTTTCACCCATTAGGTTTTGAGGTTATTTTTAAAAACACAGTATTCAATGACAATTAGGAATTATTTTATGGTAACATATTTGGAATAATTAAAATTTGAAAATACAGATTCCTCAGAAGACACACACAATCGCAGCTAGCACAAGAAGGAAGAGAGTAACTGAATAGCCTGATACCTATTAAAGCAGTTGAACCTGTAATTAAAATATTCCCACAAACAAACTTCAGGTCTGATGACTTGCATCAGTGAATTCCATCAAATTTTTAAAAGGAAAGAACATACTATACCAATTTCACAAAAACAATTTCAGAAAATAGAAACACTTCCAAACTCACTCTGCAAGGCCAGAATGACTCAGATACCGTATCTAAGACAGACATGAAAAGAAAAAAAAGCCATAGACTAATATCTCTCATGAAGATAAATTCAAATATGCTTAAGAAAATATTAACAAATCAAATCAATTTATAAATTCAATAATGCATCATGACCAAGTTAATTTTTTTCAGGAATTCAAAGTTGGATTAACACTCAAAAATCAATTAGTGGAAAGCATTTTGAAATTACATACTGGTAATGATCACACCACAAAATGAATATACCAGCGCCCACTGAATTGTACACCCGAAATTATGAACTTCTGTGGTATGTGAATGAAATCTCAATAAAGCTATTATAAAAATTTCATTTAGCATAAATGACCAAATTAACAGAAAAATAAAAAATCCTCGTGATTATCTTAAAAAACGAGTAAGAAGTATCCGGCAGAATTCACCCCCACTCAAGGTAAAAGCTCACAGGAAACTGGAATTAGAAGCTCAACCTGATAAAGAAAATCTAAGAAAAGGAACTGCAGATAATATCATACTTGAAAGTGAAACGCTGATGCTTTTTCCCAAAAATCAAGAACGAGGCAAGGATATTCACTCTCACCATCTCTATTAACCGTTGTACTAGAGATCATAGATAGGCAAGAGAAGTAAATGAAAAGAAATAAAACTGTTTTTATTTACAGACAACGTGAAGATCTATTTAGAAAGTCCTAAGAAAATCTACAAAGAAAAAAATTTAAAAGCTACTGCAGCTAAAGAAGTTTAGTTATTTTGCAAATGAAAAGTGAATTTACAAAAATTTGAATTATTTATAGATAGCAGCAATGAACAACTGGAATTTTAAAAATAAAACAATTTCACTCACAGTAGTGGAGACATCCACTTCCAGCCAAGATGGAATACCAGGGACCAGATTTACCCTTCTGCCTGAAACAATACATTTAAAAAAAAGGAACAAAATAAATGAAACAGAAGTTGTCAAGATAATAGACAAAAGATAAAGAAAGATAATGATTCCTGAAAGATGGGAAACAAGCAAGGTAGCCATGTAATTGCTTCATCTCACTGCTCTGGGAGGGCTTTCAGGCTGTGGTGAACAGAGGGGAACATAGGCAAAGGCTGGTAGACTCCCTGAGCTGAGGTGGTGGTGTTAAGAATCTAGGGAAAACCAAGACAGAATTGGCAAGACAGCAAATGAAGAGGAGATACCTGGGTAGAGAGAGAACATGGGGTTTCTGCAGAGTGCCTCCATTGGGCATATAGTAGGATCACTGCTCAGTGCATGCAGGTAAAGAAACTACCAGATCCCAAGAGAGAACCACAGAAACAGTGAGAGGTAAAAGTTCTCAGGACTCCACTGGTTCTGAAATTGTGCCAGTTCGTGCCCATGCTTCCTGGCTGTTAGGTAGATGCTCAGTGGGTCTTGGCCCAATAGTGTCTGTCTTCAGTCTTCCTGCCCAACAAATCTTGAAAGCAAGACTCTAAAGGATCCAGCTGTTTCTGAGTAACTTAATTGCATCCCAGTATGAAGCTTAAGAATATTTACGGGAATAGAAAAATATCTGGCCCTAGCAAGGTAAATTTTTACAGCAGATGAAAATCAATAAAAATTACCAGGCATAATGGAATGGAATGCTAAACAGCTATGAAAAAATTTAAAGATGAGGAAGATCACTTTATACTAATATGGAGTACTTTCCAGACATACTCTTCAGTGAAAAAATGCAAAGCCCACAAAATTGTCTATAGTATGTGACATGTTATATATGAAAGGAATATACAATAACAGACCAGTACCTGCTTATTTGCCTACTAATGATTCTCTTTTTTATTTGTTCCTGAAGGAGAAATTCAAGAAAGATAAACTAGAAACTTAAGATATTGGTTACCTACAGGGGTTTGTGGGACAGAATTGGGAATATGGAGATAAGGGAAGAGGGTAGCAGGAATCAACAAGGAGTAACACTTCCTTGAACATAACTTCTGATATAACTCTGACTCTTAGAATCATAGTCATGTTTCATATTTCCTTCATATACCCCCCAATTAAGCAAATAATTAAAAGCAACAGGGACAGGAGGGTAACTCAAAATGGAATATAAACACTAGCCAAAGAACCTCTGTTACAAATAAATAACATAGCCATATTGAAGGTATGGAAGAAAAGAATTACCCAAAGTAACCTCGGAAAACTGTCTCTTGGCTGGATACTAGGAGGCTAAAGACAAAAATAACTGTACAAAAAATTGTAATCTAGTTAGTGAACATTTTTGTTTTTGCTTTTAAGCAGGGGTGATGTTGGACAATTCTGAAACTATGTTTACACTGGACTTGAACAAAAAGTGAACAGATTGTAGATAATGAGAGGCAGGGTTTCTCAGTGTTAGAAAGGGATTTACAAATAAAGAAAAAGGGAAGCATAAACTAAAGCCCACAGTATAAAATTAGAATGAAAGACAGCAGTATTAACTCATGATTTTTAATATATGTCCATATAGATAAAAAAAATACTGATATGTGTATACATATAGATTAGTATATATACATAAAATATGTAAGTCTGTGTTTTGAGGGTCAGAGCAGTGACATCCTAAAAGCAATGAGAATACCTACTACTCAGATACTATCTCTAATATGTTATTTCATTATATTTCATTGAATATAATGAAAACACTACATTCAAACTAAAGAACCCGGGCCCCCTCCAGGAGTGAATAATTCTAGAGTTGGGCGCCCTGTATATAAAGTGAGCCAGGAGCATCACGTGCTGCCAGAGAGTAAGAAAGTCAGGGAGCCTTGAGAATACAGGAGCCCACCTGAAGGAGCTTTAATGGCCCAAACTGGGAAAAAATGTTACAACAAAATTGGATTTTAACCCACAAATAAACATCCAGGAGCCCATACTGGTATAGGTAACTAATGGAATAAATAAATAAATACGGCAGAAAAGATAGTTCTTCAGTAGTACTCAAATTAATAAATATAAAAGAAAGGAAATGATTAGGGAAATGCCTTAGAAATAAATGATACATAGCCAACATCTTGGCAATATTAGCTGCTACTAGCCCTAGTATAATTTGCACATAATAAAATGCCCCATTTCATGTATAATGAAAAGACTGATGACTTTTGACAAATTTATATATATATACCTACATAGCCACCATAAAATTCATGATTTGGATATTCCTCTCATAAGAAAAAGTTCCAGTATGGCCCTTTGCAGTTAATCTCACCCAAGGCAATCACTGACCTGCTTTCCCTCATTATACATTCGCTTTGCTTTTTTTTAGAATTTTATGTTATATTAACCTAAAAGCTCTCTGACCTAAACTGTAAAGTCAATCAATAAAAAGAAACATACAAAGGTTTTCCTGCTTTTTTGATTCTATCAAAATAGCGTATGATATCTAGATCTCAAGCTGGGTTTCACTTGGAACTAGGTTCTCCCTGTAGTCACGAAGGTCTAGGGAGAAAAACAGAACCTACGTCATGTTCATGAGATGAAATTTAATGTTGGAAATATGAGCTGCCACTAGCCCTAGGGCTGGAAGTGCAATAGGAGGAGAGATTTAGCAGAGCTAGATTGAAACCTGATCCGTGGCTGGGGCTGCCTGGACAGCTGGGACCATGCAGGAAATGCCTCCAAAGCAAAGTCCAGAAGGTTCTCTGGCTCCTTCCTCCCTCCTCCCATCAGTCAATCTTTCCAGCACCTCCTGTTGGCTGGGCTTTGCCAGAGCAGGTGGCAGAGGAGCCTGAGAAAGGCAGCTTGGCAGGGTCAGCCCTGCAGTAGTGGGCAAAGCAGGAGAACGTCAGAAATTGGATCTGAGGGCCAACGGAAAATGACCAGCCCACTCCCAGCATGAGTTACTTTTTACCTTCAGTTTTGGAAAACTGAAGGGAAAATGGTCTGGTGTGGAAGGTTTGAGGTTGCAAACATTTCATCCTGACCCTCTTGAACAAGGTGAAAGGGGACAAATTATTTCATTTCAAATCACCAAGGGGGGCGTTTCATAAAATAATGAAAATACACCAAGAAGTCATCACAGAACCAGTGCCGGGACAAACACAGAGCCATCTCTGGGCTTCAAAGCTTCCCTTGGAGGGTCATTCCATTTGAGTCGAAAATGAAATAAGTTGTAAATGAAAAGAGAACAAATATTTTAACATCTGAGCATTCCTCTTTGTAAAATTAAATAAAGCAGAGAGACTGATAGAACCATAGCCAAGGCATTTATCTTTCAGAAAATGCTGAAGTATCACTAAGTAAATAATAAGCCAGAAAAAGCAAACATTCATTTTCCTGCCATTTCGGGGTGTGATCCTAATTCCTTCAATTCAGTGTGTTTACAAAACTGTCTTGCCCTCTTTCCTGCATTCCCCCAATTCTTCCCTCCTTGCAGGATGCTGTCCTTTCACACATGTTGTTCTGTCTTAATAAAGTAAAAGCCGACACAAGCTGCCCTGCCTTAAGAGAAATTGTGTTAGCCTGTTGTTATTGATGTCTTTGCTAAGGTCTGAGAAGTGGCTAATGCTCCACAGAGGGAGCAGTAGGAAGTGGAGGAAGGAAAAACATGTTCTTATAATTTTCCCATAAACCAGATGTTTTCTTTAACTCTTACATCTTTAAAATATTTTCTCTTGAGAAAAAAAAGGGGCAGGGAATTAGAACAAGTTTAGGATGCCAGTTATTTTCTCAGCATACCACGAGAAAACACTCAAATAACAGAATGCCGAGCATTCAGGGTTGTGGATGCTTGTGTATCTGCTGCTCATTGGACAAACTATATATACAACTTAAATAAAACCTGTGTCTTAAGTAAACTTTATTCTTCCCCATTTTCCAGTGATTCTGTTTCAGTTACCGTTCTGTGTTAATATACCCTTTCCCCCAAATGTCATGGGGTGAAAGAACAATTTCATCATTTCACAGCTTTTTCAGGTCAAGAATTTGGGTAAGAGTCACCTGGGGCCATCACCTGGGCTCAGCTGGGGTTGTCACCCAGAATATGGCCTATACAGCATGACAGTTTGAGGATAGTTGGGTTTTCATAGCAATTGATTTCTTCCAGGATGAAATGTCCCGAGAGAAGCAGGAGAATGCTGAGTGGCCTTTAAGGACCTGGTTCGAGGAGTCCTGTAACCTCATGTCCACCCTACTGCAGTGGTTCTCAACTAGGGGCAATTTTGGCTGCTGCAATTTGTTTAACGGTGTCTGAACACAATTCTGCTTTGCACAGCTGGGGGCTGGGGGGCTACTGGCATGTAGTGGCTCTAGCCCACGGATGCTGCGAAATACTGCACAATGCACAGAACTGCTCTCCACAGAGAAGAATCCGTGGCCCGATATGTCAATAGTGCCCAGCTTGAGAAACCATGTTCCACTGGTTGAGGCAGCCATAGCCTGCCAGATTTAAGGAGAGGGAACACAAGTCCTAATTCTTGATGAGAAGAGAGTCAAAAAATATCTGTGGACAGTTTTAAAAACTATCACAAAGATGTAACTTACTTTTTTTCCTAATTTAAAGACCAAGTCTCCTACTTATTCAACTCATAGAAAGTAAATATCAAAATTGAGAGAAAGGAGATAGCTGTAATGGTTTCAAAACCATGTAAATGTAAATTCCTCGATGAATCCACCCAGCCAACAGGAAAGCCTGGGCCCAGGTATCAGCTCTGTAATTTGATGTCCCCAAGTCATTATTTGCTCTTGATTCTCATGTTTCAACTTCTTTTCACTCATTCCAATATTGTCCAGCTTTAGATGACTGTTATTTTTAGACATTGATGTGGTTATGTTGAAACATCATTTTCAAACTGACCTGCCTGAAATCTCAAGCACATTTTTAAGCCCCCAAGCTCCAGAAGAGGAAAATAGCACTGCTGGATGACAAGGAGGACAGGAGGACACTGTGCGTGGGAGGTGTGGCCCAGACTTCAGCAAGCCCAGGGAGCTGTGGAACGCTTTCTGTTGCCATCCCTTCATGCTGAGGAAGGGCTGGCTTGGCACCCAGAGAGCTTCTCTCAAGGTCATTGCCTCCACTCGGTAATATGCAGAGCCTCTGCACTTGGAGGCAATGACGTCATTGAGCAAGCTGACAGGTTTTACATAATGGGAAACAGAATTTTATAAGAGCTAATAGGAGCCACAGCTCTTCTGCTAGATTTTTTTCCTTTTACCCTTTTCTAAAAACGTGTACCTCAGTTCCTTTATTTGTTCTAACAATCTCTCCTACTGTCTTCAGATACAGCATGTGACTTCTTATCCTATTTTCTTTAGCCAGTAAAAGAGGGAAATGATCGGGTTTCTTCCCATATTTATTGGATATTTCTGGGGCAGCTCCTGTAGTCCAGGTCTGTACTGAGTGTTAAAGGGTGTCATTGTGAACAGGACGCAGGGATGGAACCCCTGGGGCCACCTGCTCCCACAAGGTCTAGTGGGAGATAAGCCGAGATGCTATGTATATTACATATATTATATATGTAATAATATATGTGTTATTTATAATATGTATCATATATATTAAATTATATATTATTTGTGTATATATATTTATCTATATCTATAAATATGTAATTGTGCAATACAAGTGGGGGAAGAACCTACCTATGCCCAGAGAGTCCAGAAGCCTTCCTGGAGTCAGAAACATCTAAATGGAGAGTGAGATTTGGAAGAGAAGCAGTGGGGGTAAAACGGGGAGGAGGTTTCCCAGCCAGGGCAGCAGAGTGTACGAAGTCCTCTCTCAGACTCAGCTTTTTTGTTGTTTTGTATTTTATTTGTTATTGGATCCTCTACCTGCTTGTGTATGAATTTAAGGTAGTTAAAACAAATTCTTAAATCTTTGTACAAAATCGCAGGTCATTTGGAATGAGCTGTTGAGTAGTAGCTCTATAAAGCTCAACTTCTCTGCATGTGGATATGTGCTGTTTACTTGTTATTATGCCCTTTTTACTTGTTTTGTACCTATTTATACAACCAGGAAAAATTAGTTTATTCCTCTTCATTTCCAGTGATTTTTTAAGGTCCAACTGACACACCCCAATGACGGAAGATGTGCTCTTTAAGCAAAACAACTGGAGGAGACCCCTGCCCTAAACAGCGTTGGTCACCCACCACTTCTAACAGGTTCGTGTGCATTTGCAGCAAAAAAGCCATAAAGCTGTTTTAATTTTCATCTTTGGATAAACTACTGAATAACACTTTCATTCAGAATATGAACGACAGTGTTTGCTGTCTTCATTTTTCAGACATGACCTTATGAATTGGGCTGTTAACCTGCACAGTTCAATCACTTCCATACAGAGCAGTGGATTCTCCAACTTCTTGCCATACTTAATAAGATGCTCCAAACCAGCTTGTTTCTAATTCCAGTTATACAGAGACAGCCCTCCAAACTGCAGGACATCAGTGCTCTGGAGATCATTATAAAGAAGGAAAGTTTGAGGTGAGAACAGAAGATACAGTGTGATTCTAACAATAATAATCAGTTTTCAAAATAGATTTATCTTCTTCTCATCACCTGAGCAAATAGAGAATCAGCAAATGCCCAGGTAAAAACAACCTCATTCTGTAATAACTGTAATAACTCTGAAGCCCAAGACTTTTCCCCACCATTCAGGTCTACATAGTCTAGCCCAGGGCTACTATTTAACTCTTTTGTAGTTGCTCAGAGAATACAGCCTTTCATCTGAGCCCTGAGCTCCAACCCATTCTTTACATCTTTCTCCAACTCCAGTTAGTATTTTTATCCTCCTGAGTTCTGATCTCATTTTTTGCTCCTGTTTGGTTCCTTACATAAAGCTTTCAACTTGATGTATTATAATGTCATCATAACTCTAGATTCGACTTAATCACTATCAAACTTGTCCTGAATTCCAAACCACCCGGCCTTAAGGTACTCATTTTTCAATGACAGGGACTCCTGTTCCCAAGTCTGTCCCCACCAAAGGTAGAGCCTTAATATATGTCATGCAGCTCTCAAAAATGGAAATTTATCTGGAACTGTCCAATGCACTGGGTAAGACTGTAGAATCTGGAGTCACACACTTCTGGATTTGAACATAAGCTCCATGAATTAGCAGTTATGGGACATTGAGAAGTTTAGTTCCAATCCTTTAGATTTAATTTCTTTATAAAAATGTTGGTATTGATAGTTTTTACCTCCTGAGTTTGTAAGAACTACATAAGGTAAAGCTACAAGATGATTAATAATCTATAGGCAAATAAATATCATTACTAATACCATTATTATCAGTATTGGTAGTATTATATAAACACTAATGAATTATAATAAAGTGCTTTTTAAATTATCTTTATGTTTTCCATATTTTTATCATATTTTCTACTGGTACATGTTCAGTAGACACAAGTAGATTGATTTGATATGTTCATAGAGAATTAATGAGGTTATTTCAAACTGGGAAAATCATCTTTGGTACTGGCACAAATTACGGCCATGAAGGATTTTATCCGAAGTGAAAACATTACCATTTTTTAAGAACTGTCTTTGTTGTATGGATTTCGCAAATATTTCATGGAAACAGGTGAGGAAATCATCATTTAATAAAAAATTCAAACTCAGTCATCTATCTTCACAACCACACAGCTTTCCCTTGACCAGGAAGTCTCAAACTTTAACTTAAGTCAGAATAACCTAAAACTCCCAGCACCTGCTTCCAGAAGTACAGGTGTCATGAGTCAGGAAGCCGCCTTTTCCACAAGCGCCCCAAATCCTTATTATAGAGCTGCCCACACCTCACACTCAAGGACAATTTTCTGAAATAGAAAATATCAGAAAAAAAAAATCTAAAAATCACGTTTTTTTTTTAATTGAGATATCCCTGGCATATAACATTATATAAATTTCAGGGGTATAACTTAATAATTCAATATTGAAATTATCTCTCCTGAGGGTTTCAGGCCTGGGCAAGTTCACTCTGGATACCATGGGACTGAAAAATGACAAGAAATGGTAGGGATAAAAGGGTTTATACCCAGCTTTATTCTCATGATGGCAGGTCAAGAGCTAGAATCCCATCCACCTCCAGGGCAGTCTGCATGCAGCAAGCTGGTCCCTGCCTCCAGGCCTCTCTGCAGCTTTGCAGCCCTTGCCTCCACTCCTGGCTCTCCCTTGCTCTCCCCTCCAGACGTGGAGCTCTGCTCTCTGCTCCAGGATCTGCCTTCACCTCTGTGGATAAAATGAGAGTTCCTGTGGCCAGGATTATCACCGGGCCCTGGTTGACTACCTCACTGCACACCTGTGTTCAATACATGGCTGTTGACTCTATATAAGAGCTCTGCCCAGTGCTCTGGGCATGACACTATGGTATGACTGCAAGGCTGCAGGAGAGCACAGCAGAGGCTGGTGTGGTGGCAGCACTGAGGACAGAAGCCCAGAGGACAGCTGTGTGGGACGACTGTGTGAGAGGCCCAGAGGACAGCTGTGCAGACAGAGGGGTCCAGAGGCAGAGACTGGCTTGCTACATACAGGCTCGCTCTGAGTGAACAGGATTTTAGTGACTGACCTGCCACCTGGAAATAAAGTTGGGTATAACCCTTTCACCCCAAGATGGTTTTGCTGTCAATTTCTTTGGTCACATTGAATCCATAGCGAACTTGCCCAGGGCTGAAACCCATTGGCAAGACAAATGGCGAAAGTCAGCAGGGTTCATTGTTGACCAAGGAAAAAGACAGGCTGCCCTTATGGGAGGGGTGCTTCAGCGAGCTGCCCCTGTGAATGGGCAGACAGTGGATTGCCCCCCAATGGGTATGTGGTCTGAGGTGGCTTACCTCCTACAGGACTGGGCCCCACCCCAGGACTGGAGGCAAGTGGAGGTGACACCTGAGGCTGTAGGGGTGGCCCTTGGTAAAATAAGTAGATCCTTTGAGAAGCAGAGTGCCCATGAGGCAGTGGACACTGTGTGTTGGCTGCTTCTCACAGTATTAAAAAAGCCTACAGAAGAGACCCAAGAAATGGCGCCACAAGAATACGAGCTGCAAACTTGTGGATTCCCTGAGGAAGGAGATGGCATTGATGTGAGAGGAGGCAGCCCAAGAGCGCCAGCAGCAAGGTGTCATTGGAGAGGAGATGGCAGTGCTCCCAGGGGTTGTGAAGGAGGAAGAGGCCATCAAGGAAAAAGACGAACTCCTGAGGGAAGCACAGGTGGAGGCAGCACAAGAAGGTCAGCTGTGAAGCATTGAGGTGAAGGTAAGAGAGCTTCTGAAGACTGAGCTAGCATTGTTGTGAGGCACTGTAGCAGAGGAGGCACTTGGGGGAATGGAGAGAAAGGTGCCATCAGCCCCAGAAGCGGAGGAGCTGGGGAAGGATGAAGGGGTGGTGCCAGAAGCACTGGCCCCACCTGTATTGAAAGCCCACCCAGTGGTTGTAAAGAAAATAAAGCCCCAGCAGCCGAAAGTACCCCAAGGAGAGGAGCAGCCCCCTCCCCAGGTGGTGGAGCACTCTATGGTCCACCCCTATACTCAGGATGAGCCGGTGGCTGTGGGACTTCGGGGTGGATGGAATGGTTCTTTCCGGATCAGAGGTGGGAAAGCTCTCTTCCCTGACAGTGCAGCCCGCCTTGAGGCAGCAATTACAAAATGCAAGGTGATATGTACAGTAGCTGAAGCTACGAGAACCTGGAAAGAAACAAGACCTGTTACTCACAGGAGGAATTTAAGGGGCTCTGTGAAGATTACAAGGACCCAGATGTGGGTTAATTTAATATGGGCAGGAGCAGCTGGAGGGAATTTAGATGGGAAGCCAGATAGGATCTTACTGGAGCTGTGGCAACAACTGAAACCAGTGCAGCAGTTCAAGCCATTAAGACTAAAGAGGCAGAGGTCAGAGACAGAGCCATGAGTCCATCCTGTGTGTCTGCAAGACTTTTTGCTGGAGAACAATGTTCGAGCTTCCTTGCACAGGGACCATTGCAGAGGACTAAGGGCACATAGATTGAGAGGAGAGAATCCTGGAGGGATGGAGTGTGGATAAAATGAGAGTGCCTGTGGCCAGGATTATCACCTGGCCCTGGTTGACTAGCTCACTGCACACCTGTGGGCAATACATGGCTGTTGACTCTATATAAAGAGCTCTGCCCAGTGCTCTGGGCACGACACTGTGGTATGGCTGTAAGGCTGCAGGAGAGCACAGCAGAGGCTGGAGTGATGGCAGCACCGAGGACAGAGGCCCAGAGGATGTGTGTGTGGGACGACTGTGCAGAGAGGCCCAGAGGACGGCTCTGCAGGATGACTGTGCAGAGGGGCCCAGAGGACAGCTGTGCAGACAGAGGGCCCCAGAGACAGAGACCGGCTTGCTGCATACAGACTCGCTCTGAGTGAACAGGATTTTAGTGACTGACCTGCCACCTGGAAATAAAGTTGGGTATAACCCTTTCACCCCAAGAACATTTTACTGTCAATTTCTTTGGTCACATTGAATCCATAGCGAACTTGCCCAGGGATGAAACCCATTGGCAAGACAACCTCCAGCCTCTGTTCTCTCCCAACACTGGGAGGGGCTCTTTATATAGCAACTCAGACAATATTGGCTTATTGCCACTGGGTGTGTAAGCATTAGCCTAGCAGTAGACCAATTATATCATCAAGTAGATTAAGTCCAGGTGAGGATCCTGGCCATGGCAACTTCCATTTTCTCTACAATATATACTGTGAAATGATCATAGTTAAGTCTAGTTAACATCCATTACCACACAGTTACACATTTTTTTCTCTTGTGATGAGAACTTTTAGGATCTACTCCTTAGCAGCTTTCATATAGGCACTCAGTTTTATTAACAGAAGTCACCATGATGTACATTATGTCCCACGACTTATTTATTTTATAACTGGATGTTTGTATTTTTTACCTTCTTCACCAATTTTGCCCACCCCATCCTGCAGCTCTGGCAGCCACATATCTGTTCTCTGTATCTTTGAGATAGGTTTTTTTTTTAATCACATGTGATTATCAAGTTTTGTAATTGAATTATTAATTGCTGAAGTCTTTCTATTCCACTCTTTCCATGTAGATAATCTAAAGGGTTGGTGTGGATAAAATGAGAGTTCCTGTGGCCAGGATTCTCACCTGGCCCTGGTTGATTAGCTCACTGCACACTTGTGGGCAATACATGGCTGTTGACTTTATATAAAGAGCTCTTCCCAGTGCTCTGGGTGTGACATGGTGGCACGTCTGCAAGGCTGCAGGAGAGCAGAGCAGAGGCTGGAGTGGTGGCAGTGCCAAGGACAGAGGCCCAGAGGGTGGTTGTGTGGGACGACTGTGCAGAGAAGCCCAGAGGATGGCTGTGTGGGACGGCTATGCAGGCAGAGAGGCCCACAGGACAGCTGTGCGGACAGAGGGGCCCAGAGGCAGAGGCCAGTTTGCTGCATGCAGACTCGCTCTGAGTGAACAGGATTTTAGTGACCGACCTGCCACCATGGAAATAAAGTTGGGTATAACCCTTTCACCCCAAGAACGTTTTGCTGTCAATTTCTTTGGTCACATTGAATCCACAGCGAACTTGCCTGGGGCTGAAACCCATTGGCTAGACAGTTGGCTTGTTGCAGAAATAGATATTTTTCTGTTCTCTTATTTCCCAGTGTCACATCTCAAACCCCATCCTCTGAACCAGGTATATACAAAAGTGAGCACCATACTTCATGCAACTGGCTTCTCTGTGTAAGGACCCAGAAAAACTTGTGTCTACAAATTCAGAGAAAAGTTTTCTAGGTCCCCAGAAAAAAAGTGAGCAAGAAGTTACTCTGTCCACAGTCCATATTTCAATAACTTAGTTCATTTGTTAGACACTTTCTCTAATGCTTATTTCCTGGAAGCCCCCAGATGTACATCGAGACTCTGAGTCAGATCAGTGGTCTAAGGGATCTTCTGGAGCTTTATTGAATAGTGGGAATCAAGAAGCCTAGTCTCAGATGAGGCAGAGGCGGATTTAGGGAGGAATTAATTACATTTTTCTTTTTGGTGCCTCAGCCAAAAACATGCTCTAAAATAAAAAAAGCAATAGATTCCACAAATGGGAAAATGTGTGGAGATTATCTCATCCTGGGCCTCCTGGGGCAATCAAATTTCCTAATAGATATTCCTAAGAGTTATGACCATATTACAGTAAACAGAGCAAAAAGACACGGGCACCTCTCATTCAGCCACGAGGCTCTGTGTGGAGCTAACTGAATAAGGTAGCAGAGTCACCATGATGTAAACCTTGTGCGGGTGGGTTCCCACACGCTGCATTTATAGCCTAGGGCATCAGGTGCTTGCTGGCCGCCCAGTGGTTTGTATTACTCAAGTGGTGAACACAGCCAGGCCTAGTGCAGAACCGACATTCTCCAGATGCTCACCTGCCAGAATGTAACAATAATTAAATTTTAATATCTAGCGAACACTTTAGTCATGGAAATAATGCCATATTACTAGTTTTTTATTCTTTGAAAAGCAAATAATTTTCTGTGAAGCTAAGACTGTGCTGAGGGCAAGGATGTAACATGAACATTACCTTAGGTAAATAAAACAAATGGTTTGACCAGTTGGCAGACTGAATAATGCTCCCCCACCTGGCCCAAAGACATCTATGTCCTAGTCCCCAAAACCTATAAATATATCATCTTTGGTGGCAAAAAGGACTTGGCTGAGGTGACTAAATTAAAGATCTTGATATAGGAAGATTATCCCGGATTATCCGGGTGGACCTAATGCAATCACAGGGGTCCTTATAAGAAGGAGCCGGGAGGATCCAGGTCAGAGAGAGATGTAATGACATAAACACAGGTTGGGTGATGTGCTTTGAAGATGAAGGGAGAGGCCACAAGCCAGGGCATTCCGGATGCCTCTAGAAGCCGGAAGAGGCAAGGAAACAGAATCTCCCAAGGGATTCCAGAAGGAACACAACTCTGCTGACACCTTGATGTTATAACCCTGAGACTTCTTTGGCATATCCGACATGCAGAACTGTGAGATAATACATTCTGTGGTTTTAAGCAATTTGTTATAGGAGAAACAGGAAATAAATATAACCAATATGCCCTAAATTGACCAGCACGTGGTATGGTGTGTTACTGTTCACAAAACAGATGCTTTTCTGGTTAACAAGCCTGGAGGGATGGTTATGCAGGATAATGTTAACTGAGATATGACTGTAAAAAGAAAGGAGGTGAACACAACATTAGGTAAGCAAAATAGAAGAAGAGTTATTAACATACAACAACTAGAAAGGCAAGATAGGGCCAAGAAAAATAAAGTAGGTTAGGGAAAAGAGAAGTTTATTACAGCCATGACTGGGTAGAAGTTCCCATCCCGTTCCCATATGAAAATTGAAGCGCAGAGAAAACTTGCCACTATTTTACAGCTGGTAAATGGCAAACAGTACCTGCAACCAGGAAGTCTGGCTTCTGAGCCTGTGCTTTTAGCTTCTGTGTTCTCCAGTTTCCCACATGGCTGTATCGTGACAGTAGTCGAAGTCTAAAGAACTGACTTGAGACCATTGACGGCACAGGAGTCCTATAGCCAAAGATGACAAACGAGGACAAGAGAAGGGCAGGGCAAAAGAAGGAGTCATGTGGACCCAGGAAATGTCATGAATGCAGCAGAGCTGGCAAGCAGTCAGATGAGAGAGAGTGGTCAGGTGGCTGGGATCAAGATGGTGAAGAGGGTCCGGGCAGGCAGGACATCAGCGAGCAGGAACACCATTAGGAGCCCAATTCAAGGACACTTGAAGTCGGAGACAATGTCTGCCTCAAACAGAATTATGAGGGCAGCCCCTGAAAGTGGATCGTGGGGGGTCTGCAAAACTTAACCAATGGGAAACCTCTTAAGACTCTAGGAATACAGAGCCCTCAGCAGATACACAGTCATTTGTACACCAAAAACAATGTACAAGAATATTTATGGAGACACTGTTTATAATAGGCCTCTACTGGAAACAACCCAAGAGTCCACTGACAGTAGAATGCATAAATAAATCGTGGTGTTTTTGAAATGTGAATGGGAACAGAAGATTTACAGCTACACTTGAAACTAGGGTTGAATCTGATATGATATGTGAGGGAAACTAGACATAAAAAGCATTTGTTTTATGATTCCATTTATACGAAGCTCAAAAAACAAGCAGACGCAATCGAAGGTATTTAAAGTCATGATAACGGTTAACGTCATGGGAGTGTGGAGTGTCTGGAGGGAACACAGAGGCAACAAGACTTCTGGAGTACAAGTAACCCATGTTTTACACGGGTGTGTTCAATTTGTAGAAATTCAATGAGTCCTGTGCTTCTTTGCCCACTTTTCAGTATAATTTTGTGTTCTAATGAAAATATGAGAAAAACAGAAATACAGATAGATTTCTGGGGTGATAGGAGATGTTGAAAAAAATGCATTCAAATCTGAACTGAGCATAATCAAACTGTGCTTGGCAACTTTAATTGGTTGCTGGAGAAAATTCTGACAGCTGGTTGAGAAATATCAGGATGCTGTGCTTTTGTCAACTAAGCTTCATTTCACATTATTTGGAGCGTATATGCTCACTCACTGTGCCAGGGATACATCTCTGTTGCTTGATATTCCAAATAACCAGCCACAAACCAATTTACTTATCATTACATCTCAGATAGATGACTTTTTTTTTTGCTGATAAGTGGTTCACTTATATCTATGTATGGCTCCAGATCAATATGTCCCAAATAGGAATCCATGTCAATTATAAAAGAAATGGTGGTTTTACAGCTCTGTGAAATAAACTAGTATCTATGTTTAACTGTCAAGTGACGTGTATAAACATTCTATCATCTAGGTACACATCTGTTTCCTCTCCTTCTTTTGAATATTCACCAGTTCCCTGTTAATGAGCCCTGAATTTTGATTTGGACTCGAGATCATTTTGTCTAAGAAAATTTCCTCTAACAGAATGTCACTAGAGTGATCAATTAATTAATTTTTTTAATGGGGAAACATCTACTGGACAAGAGGGGTGAAGACAAAAGGCAGTAGTAAGAACGTGTCTAAGCCAATACTCAATTCCAGCTAGTTATAAGCTTTGCAGTGTTTAGAGTGAAAAACAAAAAATCAGAAATCTGAAAAGTGTGTTGGTCAAGGTCACACATTTAATAAGAGGACCACTCAGGGTAAAATCAAGTCTAATTGTCCAACTTACTATTATTTTCCCTAATTAGAAAAGGCTCCTTTCCTAGTACTGATATTTGGGCTACATATCAGATTGCTTTTTGACTTAAAATGAGTGAAAAGGTGGGAGCAATATTTGCATTAGTTGCTAAGGAATTTTTTTGGGGGGGGGAGTTGTTTTGAAACCCATACTACAAATGGAAAAATATTACCTAATGTTGGATGCCTAATGATTATTCTGGCAGAAACATTTATTATAAAGACACAGCAGGACAACCATGTGCCTAAGAATGAAACTGGGTCATTGTCTTACACCATACACAAAAATAAACTCAAAATGGATTAAAGATCTAAATATAAGACCTGAAACCATAACACCAGTAGGAGAAAAACATATGCAGTAAACTCTTTAACATCAACATTAGAATTTTCTTTCTGGATATGTCTCTCCAGGCAAAGGAAACAAAAGCAAAAATAAAGAAGTGAGACCACATCAAACTAAAAAGATTCTTCACAGCAAAGGAAACCATCAATAAAACAAAAAGGCAACGTACTGTATGGGAGAATATAATTGCAAATAATATGTATATACAGAAATATATATATATATAACTTATAAAACTCTATCTATATCCAAATTATATAAAGAACTCATACAACTCAACACCAAAAAAACAAATAATCAGATTATAAAATAGGCAGAGGACCTGAATAGGCATTTTTCCAGAGAACATACAGATGGCCAAAAGGCAGATGAAAAGATGTTCAATATCACTAATCATCAGGGAAATGCAAACCAAAACCACAATGAACTATCACCTCACACCAGTCAAAATGGCTACTGTCAATACAACAAGAAATAACAAGTGCAGAAAAGGATGTGCAGAAAAGGGAACCCTGTGCACTGCTGGTGGGACTGCAAATTCGTGCAGCCACTATGGAAAACAATACGGAGGTTTCTCAAAAACCTAAAAGTAGAAATACCATACAACCCAGCAATTCCACTTCTGGGAATCTACCCAAAGAAAATGAAATCTTTAATTCTAATAGATATCTGCACCTCTCTGTCTATTGCAGCATTATTCACAAGAGCCACAATATGGAAGCAACCAAGGAGTCCATCAATAGATGAATGGGTAAAGAAGAGGTGGTCCGTAAATATACCTGAATATTATTCAGCCATAAAAAAGAAAGAAATCTTGCCAGTGTCAACAACATGGGTAGAACTAGAGGGTATTATGCTAAGTGGAATAAGTCAGTCAGAGAAAGAGGAATACCTTATGGCATCACTTATATGCAGAACCTAAAAAACAAAACAAATGAACAAACAAACAAAAGAGAAATAGATTCATAAACACAGAGAATGGGTGGTTGGTTACCACGGAGTTGAGGAGCATAAGTGAAATAAGTGAAGAGGATAAAGAGGTACAAACTTCAAATTATGAAATAATTTAGTCACAGGGATGAAAGTATAGCATAGGGAATATAGCTCATAATATTGTAATATCTTTGTATGATAACTATTCTTATGGTGAACATTCAGTAATGTCTATAATTAATGAATGACTAAGTTCATCTGAAACCAATATAATACTGCATATAAACTTTATTTCAATTTTTTAAAAAAGACATGGAAAATAACCCAATCACCTTATCTTAGGCAATTCAATGACCACAAAAGGACAAAGGACATGATTTAGAATTCTACCTGGGTAACAAGTGACAAATGTTGCCTGGTGGAGTGGATTTGTGGAGAGTTAGGACCCCGCTGTTTTGGTTTTGATTGTACCAAACTTCCTAAATACTTGTCCTTAGTGTAGCTTTCCAGACAGAAATCTTCAAAATCCATCGTATCTGAAAATACTCCCTCTTTGACAAATGAGAAATATTTAAATGTTTATTGGAGAACAAAAAATATAGAATTGCTGGAAAATACGTCTTGCTTTGTTCTTCCTGTCCCACACTGACATTGAGTGTATCCTGTCTTTGAAGAAAAGTGAAACTATTTGTAAATAAAATGAAATGAGGTTAAGTCACATGTTTATCTTGAAGAAAATATAGCCTATTCATGTAAAATTATTTTTTAAGTTTTTGTTTTCTTTATTTTGGAAGGCAGTAAGCCACACCCAGGGTGTTCCAGCCCTTTCAGATGGCAGAGCTAAGATTGCTCATCTCCTAAAATCACAAGGGTCTTTACAATGGAATGATTGTTTGCTTCATACACTGTTAAGGCTTCAGCTGTTTCAGTTCTAACTCTGCATTTGTTAGGCTATGTGGTTAACATGGGTGGGAAAGTGGGATATACGTGAATACCGTTCTCTGCATGTTCAGTGCTCAACAAGCTACTTGCGACAGTGCTGAATGTAAATTTGCTTTCAAACTCCACTAGCCGCTGAAATACTGCTTTTGGTTTTACTTCTTAGTCTTTTCAACTTTTCAAAAGTGCTTTCATAAAGACTTTGCCACACAGACCATCTTCCCTCCCAGGACAATGACCCAGACGTCAATATGAAACCAAGAATGTTAATTATGTTCCCCTCGCATTGTTTGCCACATGAACTGGCATGGACTTGAGCATAAAAATATTCATTGTGAGCATCGCTTCACCCTTTACTCGAGACTGTCTATGGTTTCACGGTCAGGGCATATCAGACACTTAATCTAAAAAATAAAAATAAAAGACTTAGATCCTAAAAGGAGCTGCTAACCTGGTTAGTGTTTCACCCTAGAGGAAATTAGTCAATATATTCAATGATTCCTGGTTCATTACTATATTGGGAGCTGAAGGAAAAAAGAAAAAAAATCTGTGTAGGTATATAGACATATTTGTATACATTTGAATATTTAGTAACATATTGCATATACAATTATTATAATTTAAAACTATATATTATGTGTTTAGGTATATGTACATATACATACTTATGTGATATTCTTTCTTCAGGGGATTTATAATCTACAAATAAACTTCATGAAATAAAAAGTACAAAACTATTTTAAATGCATGTAAATCTTGCTTATATTTTAACTTAAAATAGTCCATGATAATATTAACACACACACTCTTACACAGCTTTGGAAAGTAAATAAATATAGGGCAGGTGGTACTATTAGATTATTTCAGAGAATGTGTTACATTCCAACTTCATGTAACTGTTTAGCCTGGTATACGTCCATGAAAAAAGGACTGGTGGTTGCCAGAGGGGAAGGGGTGGGAGGTGGGTGAAGCAGGTGAAGGAGATTAAGAGGTAGAGACTTCAAATTATAAAATAAATTAGTCACAGGGATGAAAGAACAGCATAGGGAATATAACCAAGAATATTGTCATTTCTTTGTATAGTGACAGATGGTAACTACATTTGTGGCGGTGAGCATTTAGAAATGTGCGTAATTGTCAAATCACGATGTTGTACACCTGAAACCAATACAGTATTGTATATCAACTCTATGTCAGTGTTTAAAAAAATGGAATAGAGTATGTTGTTACTTAAGGAAAAATTGCAAAATTATTTATTTTGTTAGTAAGTGATGTATAATAAGTACAAAATCAAAGACCATTCTGAAGGACTCCTTTCTTCATCTTTAATCAATACTGAATTTTATGGTTTTTCAAATTACACACACAAACACATTGTGCAAAATGCTAGAGTCTTGATAAAATTATAAGGGTAAATGGTAGTCCCCACTCTTAATGAAATCCCTCATCCACATGGGAAACACAAGTGTCAGTAAATATAAATGGACCCCTTGTGGTGGGAGGGTAAGTTGAGTGTTGCCCATTCTGTGCGTTCCAAATTAGACCCCCTGTCAAGGTAAGGGTTGCTTTCAACTGCTGTCCCAGTAGCACATGCCACGGGGAAACAGCTGCAAACATTAATCATTAAAACCTTTATACGCCAGTTACATGTCAGAGTTTCAAGACAAATTAAATTTATGCCTTTAGATCCTACACTCCTTGGCTTTTCCTCCACAGGCAATGCTGTCTTCCAATATTGTGTCCTTATTCAACCTTTGGACAATTGCCCATTCTAATCCTTTGCTCACATCTCCACTAGCCTTTCTTTGCCTTCCTCCTGTTGATTAGAAATATTCTTGATGTATTCTGACTACTTACTGTCATTTTTTGCAAATATCATCTCTCAGTATGTCAACTGTCTTTCTGTCAACTGTATTTATTGTGTCCCTCATTGAACATAAACTTTTAGTTCTGATTAAATCAAGCTCATTGATTTATTTTTCCCTATAATTTGTTATAGGGAATGCAGTGTTTCTTTATGAAATCCTTTCACACTACGCTGTCACAAAGACCTTGGTCAGATGAGCCCCTGTTCTTTGTTCTTATTTTTCAAATTGCTAGGCCTCAATTCTTCCATATGAATTTCAAAATAAGCCTATCATTTTCTTCAAAAAAAATCTTGTTGGGATTTTATTGAATTTATAGACTGATTTTGGAGACTTTACATCTTAAGAATGTTAAGTCATTGCAAATATATAAACAATGTATAGCTCTTCATTCAAGTTCCTCATCAATGTCTTACTGTAAAGCTTATGAATTTCCTCCCTATACTTCTTTTATTGTCTTTAAGTTAATTCCTAAATACTGTAATGCTTTTGTTAGTATTGAGAAGGGTATATTATTTTCATTTATAACTTCCTGTTGATTATTACTATAAAAGGAACACTGTTAGTTTCTGACTTATCTACTGCAACTTTGCTAACTCCCTTATTAATTCTAATAAGTTCTTGGTTTTGCAGGGTTCTATGTAGATGACTAAGTCATCTAAAAATTAATAATATTTTTGTCTTTCCCATTCCCGTGCTCATAACATTTAGTAGTTTAATTGGACTGAGTCTCCAAAGCCATGTTGAACATTAGTAGTGTTAAAAGGGGTCTTTGTCTTTTTCTGCATTCTAAAAGAAAATACTTCTAACATTTCTGTGTTGTGTTCGATATTTGTCTAAGTTTAGGATGTATGGCTTTTATGAATGAAAAGTATATCCCTTTTGATCATCATTTTCTGAGTTTCTCATATAAATAGGTGTCGAAGTTTAATATTGTTTCTATAGCAGATGAGGTATTCATGTGAATGTTTCTTTCAATCCCTAGGCAAGTGAAGTACATAGGACACAAAATGTAAGGAGGCGCTCAGCTTTGAGTGCACGTGCCTCCATAAATACTGGCCCCTGGATGCTGTAGTCCCAACCTGAAGGTGATTAACATAGATAGATGTTCTAATGTTCAGCTTTCTTCACTGTCCTTGAATAAGCCCTCATTGATTGTGATGCATTTTTAATACTCCATTAGACTCAGTATTTTCTTTAAAAATGTTTACATTATTGTAAATAAAGTGAAGTGATCATTTTATGTCTTTTACACTTAGCCCATCTTGGAATTCTAGCTTTTTAAAATGAAAGGGGTAACTTTCCTTTTATTCTTATTTTTGGAAGAATTTTTATGTGACAGGTATCTGCTCTTCCAAACTTTCTAGCTCTGATGATATTATGCAGTGTGAGTTTGAACAACTAATTTTATCTCTAGACTTCAATCTCCCTCATCTGTAAAATGGAGATAATGAAACCTGCCCAATATATTTGTGAAGGGGAAAAAAGGTACCTTTTAAAAAAGTACATAGCATTGAGCCTGACCTAAAATAGGTGCTTAAGTGGTAGCAGGCCCTCACATACTTGGGCTCCATTGTCTTTGTGGATCATGTCCCCACCCCTACGTCTCTAGGTTTACATATTCTGTTCTCTAGAATCTATTTTAATTTTATTTGTGTTATAATGCCTGTTGTTCCCTTCCATTCCCACCACAGTCCAGTCTTAGCTCCTTATGGCTAGTTCCTTTATGTTAGGATATGGTACAATAATAGTTCTGAAAGATTAACAAATGTACTTTTCCATCTCATGGAGATGTTCAGATAGATGTTAGAAATATCTATGGTCCTTGCCTCAAGGAAGGGATGGAAATGTTAAAACAGATTAAATAAAGAAATATATTCTTTCTTTCAAAGATCTAGATTTTCAAGAGGAAATTTATATGCAACAAATATACAGAAGTATTGGGAAAAAATACAGGTTTTAGGAGATGAAGACTCAGATACATTACCCTCCCCAAACCCAAACCACCTTGATGTTGTGGAAGAGAGGATTGAAAGAATTACCGAGGGGTGGAGTGTCAGTGTAGACTATCGAGATATGAATTGTGCTGGAACCTGCCCCTCTGGCATTAGCTAGGAGTACAGAGATAAAACAGGAACTTCAGATAATTTTGGAGATTCCAGGGGAAATCTATGCTCCCTCTCATAGGTAGGGCCCAGGGAAATGGAAGGATATTGGAATAGAAATGACAGTGTGGTATGTCCAGGCACATAACTTTCAGACAGCCTCACAGTTACCCACTGACCCAGTGTGACACAGGAGCCATAGAAGTGTGTCCACGTTCAAAGGGACGTGGAAAGGGTAAAGGGGGGTCAGAGGAGATCAAACCAAGTTTTCCAGTCATAATGTGATTGATTCTCAATAATTCCAATGAGCTTGATCCAAAGGAACCTAGCTTTTGGGGTGAAGCCCGGTTACAGGGAGCAACCCAGGAAGCACCTGCCTGGGTCAGCACTAAGACAGGCAGGAATGAGGACACCCCAGAGGGTGTCAGCATGGAGCACTGATGGCCCAGCCTGATTGCTTCTCCTGGGGCCTTGACATCATTACAGAAGCCCACCAGAACTTAAACACCACTCCAAGGAAGGAGGAGGGGAAGAGGAACTGACCAAAATAAATTTCCACCACTCCAAGGCAAGGGCAAGGAGGAGGAATACAGAACTGCCTGAGCTCAAGTTCCCACCAACTGGCCAGATGGAGGTTTATAATGGAAATTGTGTTCCCTATGGAAAATGGCTTATGTTTCTTGCACGTCTCAGTTTGTGAAATGGAGCTTCTACCCACTGTATACCTCTATCGGCACAAAAAAATAACTTGCCAAAGATGCGCACTGTGGTCCATTGGACCATGCTTACCAGTTGTTATGACCTCTAGGAAATTAGGTGAACTCTCTTTGTATCTGTAGATGGGGTGTGGGCTTTAGGGTAGCTTATTTAATAATGAAGTGAAATAATATGTATTTCACAGTGCCTAGCATCTAATTAGTATTCAGTGTTGATCATTTATGTTATCTAACTCCAACTCCAGAGAGAAAACATGGGAAAAATACCTACTGAAGTTAAAAAGTAAGCAGAGCTGGAGGAAGGTGTTTGTTAGGATTATTAATACTGTTACCACTAATTATGAGACGGGGTGTGCGGTTCCCAGACAGGGGACATGTTCAGCAAAATCTACAGCTTGACACTCACTACAATTATCAAGGCCAGACCTGTTGATTAGCCACAACTCCAAATTCTTGTCAGCTTTTTTCTGTCATCTGTAGCATCTCAGGCATCAGCTGTAGGAGAACATTCCATTGTTGTCTTCTCCAAAGGATACCCTCAATATCTGTTTTTCATCTAAAGGGAAGAAAGAAACCTCCCAGATCTATCCTAGGAACCACAGGGATTTCCTTTAATGTGTCTTCACAAATTAAGCCACATGAAAACAAGAACTGCTTTTGTGTGCTCACTCTTTTAGTCCTTCTGAAATTCTGAACAGGGAAAGCATGGAAAGTCAGTGTGATTTTGTGTTTTTCTACATATCACAGAGCATCTGTGATTCAATAATAATAATATGCCTGCGATTGAACAACATGCAGTGTTCCCTCAGCTTGTGTACAGAATTAGGGATTTATTTTTTCTAAGTCCTATATGATATTCTCACGTCAAGAGTGTCCTCTGGGAATGTAGTGGAAACACTATGCTCTTATGTGCTAACACCTGAGGGGAATTTGTGAGTGGCCGCATGGCGGTGGGTGGTGTCTGAGGGCTTTGCCTTTCTCATCCACAAAAAGAATTGTGAAGTGAAGTCATCTCTGGTTACACAGCAAAAAATCATCCATCTGCTGGAATTGACTTCATTTCAAACATTCTATTCCTTTGCTCTCATCAGTAATGTCATTCTTTAGACCAGGTGTTCAAAAAAGAATCTCAATGTACTCTAAAGATTATTAGTGACCAGAGTTTTTGTGATTCTGATCGAAACCAGAAATTGAAGTGCCCCAGGAGTAGGAAACAGAGTGAGCATGATGGGGGAAACGGAGAAGGTTAGAAGACAAAACTTTTCAGAAGGAAAGAAATTACCTCTGAAAGGAAGCTGGGAAGATACCCACAGTGACTTCAATTTCCTCACAATTTCGCTTGGACTTGTCTGGCTACTCTGTAGCAGATGTGAACAACAAATGCTTTTTGACTTGGAGATCAGAGTAACAGGTTCCTTTCTGTTTACTTATTTCCTTGTGAGTTAAAAACCAAATACTTTGGAAAATGGTTTAACTGCAAACTGGGTTACCTAGTGTGCTCAGAATCAATGGTGTGTTTGAGCTGCATGTGATAAAGAATGGCCACTATTTATTCAAACAATGTATACATCCAACTACAGTTCATCAGGTGTGGTGCTCATCATTGGGACAACAGAGCTGAGTGAAGCCCAGCTTTTGTTCTTAAAGACATCGGTCTAGAAGAAGCAGGTGTGTAAGTAAGTACAATAGAAATATAAAACAAGGATCAAAAGTAGCTCATAGGAAGTGAGTAACTTAGAGGGAAATACTGAAGAAGCAATTCTTGGAAAAGGGGATACTTGAGCTGATATGAGAAGATGAATAACAGTCCCTCTAGAGAAATGAAATAGAATTTTGGCAGATATAACAGTATGTGTGAATACACTTAGAACATGGTGTGGAAACTATGCTTAGGATACTATAAGAGACTTGGTATTTTTAGAGCATAATGTGTAGGATGGGACATAATGTATAAGGGAGAGGCCATAAAAAATATAAGCTAGGGTAGATCATGAAGAAGTAGCCATTTAATAGTAGGACTGTCTCACAGCCTTTGAACTTGACCTCAGTGCCCATGAGGAGTCATGAAGCATTTAAAGCACAGGAAACACGTCTGGGCTGGGCAGCAGGGCTGAGTGGTGAGAAGGCAAAGATGAGTGGATGACAGATATGGGAAGATGTTTTTGAGTATATAAGAATAGTACAGGTGAGAAATAGAGGATTTTACCTAAGACAGGAAACAGCTTAACTTAAGAGATGGTCCTGAAACATTCGCTAGAATGTAATGATAGTGCCTGAAGTGAGAGCTGAAAGTGAATTCAATCCTCTGGCTCACATAACTAAGAGGATTTTGGTGTCATCAGCTGATGAGAATAAGAAGAGGGGTATACTGAAGCTGAGGGGCCAGTAGACATCCAGATAACCAGAGATAATTAATTGGAGAGTCTCTATAAAGGGTTTAGGAGAGACAGCCAATGTCAAGATATGCATAGCATCAAATTCTGTCACCTATTGATTTAAAATAAAGCCTTCCACATAAGAATCACTAAGCTAGACTGTGTGGACAAGATGGAAAATGTTCCTTTTTTTGAAGTTTTTAGATTCCAGGGGATTTACAAAGAAGGCAAATGTATACAGAATACTCAGTGCTCTTGGAGGAAGTGCAGGTGTAAGGAGAGCATAGAGGAAGCCCAAGACAAAGACATGGTCCTGGGTGGCCCAGGGAGCAGGGGAGTAGACAAGCAGCCTAGAAAACAAAGAAATAAAGATGAGACCTAAGAGTAAGTAGAAACTGAGGAGTTAGTAGAAAAGAGAAGAGAAGAACTTTCCAAGCAGCGGAAGCTGTATGTACAATAACCAGGCAGCAAGATACTCTTGGGAGTAGAGGGAGGTTCTTCTGGCTGGAGGGTCAAATGTAGGAGGGAATGGCAAGAGCAGAGCAGGGGATGCTTAGCTCGGCCGTGTTCACGGTAAAAGCTGTTCTATACTTTCAACTTTATTGAGAGTGCTAGAGAAAGCCACGTAAGGGTTTTTGCAGGGTAATGATACAATCAGATTTGTACTTTAAAAACTCACTCTAGGGGACTTCCGGGAAGATGGCGGTGTGAGCAGGGCAGCAGAAATCTCCTCCCAACACTATATTTATCTACGAAAACACAGAAAATACATGTATTCCTAAAAGACAGACGAGAATACACAGGAAAGCGCACAGTGTGCAGCTACACCCGAGAGGACTCGGCACCCCAAGAGGCGGGTAAGATACGGAGCCGCGACCCGGCGGGACCCGAGCCCTCCCCCACCCCAGCGCACCGGCGGGAGGAGAGGATTCAGAGCCGGGAGGGAGTGGAAGTGCACCCCGCGAAGTAGCCAGCCCCGGTGATCTGCGCGGGGAGCGCTGACCCACATTGCGCAGTGCAGCGGAGATTGGAGAGACAGAGGGGCAGGATCTGAGCGGGGAACGCGCCAGGGGGCTTGCAGCCGGCTCCGGGAAGGAAAAAAAAAGTGCGCGCTTTCCTCAGCGGTCTTAAAGAGACAGGAGCCCAGCGGAGGAGCCGGATCGCCCCAGCACACTCAGCCCAGCAGGCTGGGAGTCCTGGGGAGTTTCAGACGCCTTAGCTGGCGACTGAGGAAGCGTAGCCATACTTAACACTTCTCACTGAGATCAACAGCCTCCTATTCGTTCCCACCCCTGCCAGAGCGATAAAGGGCCCTGCAGAGCGGCACAGTCACAGCTGTGGAATAGTGGGGCAATAGCGCCACCTAGAGCATTCCCACAGAATCTACGTCCGGTGGGCATTTTTTTTGTTTTTTTTGTTTTGTTTTGTTTCTTGTTTTGTTTTTGTTTTTTCTTTTCTTTCTTTTTTTCTTATTTTCTTTCTTTCTTTTTCTTCCTTTTTTTTTCTTTTTTTCTCTTTTTTTTTCTTCTCTTTTTAAAGTCTTAAAGAGCCCAGCTGACATACGTGGCAACTATCAGTGACCAAATTATACAGCCATGAAAAGACAGAGGAATATGGTTCAGACCAAAATCAACCAGACAACCCCAGAGAGGGAGTCTGAAGGGATGGAAATGCACAGCCTCCCTGAAAAAGAATTCAGAATAAAAGTCATAACCATGCTGATGGACCTACAGAGAAATGTGCAAGAGCTGAGGGAGGAAGTGAGGGAACTGAGGAAAGACAATACAGAAATCAGACAAGCGATCGACGGGCTTAACAGCAGAATGGATGAGATGCGAGAGACTGTTAATGGAATAGAAAACAGAGAACAGGAGTACAGAGCAGCTGAGGCAGAGAGAGATAAAAGGATTTCTAGGAATGAAAGAATATTAAGAGAACTGTGTGACCAATCCAAACGGAACAATATTCGCATTATAGGAGTACCTGAGGAAGAAGAGAGAGAAAAAGGGATAGAAAGTGTCTTTGAAGAAATAATTGCTGAAAACTTTCCCTTGCTGGGGAAGGAAGTAGTCTCGCAGTCCACCGAAGCTCATAGATCTCCCACCACAAGGGACCCAAGGAAGACAACACCAAGACACATACTAATTAAGATGGCAAAGATCAAAGATAAAGACAGGGTATTAAAGGCAGCTAGAGAGAGAAAAAAGATCACCTACAAAGGAAAACCCATCAGACTATCATCAGACTTCTCAACAGAAACCTTACAGGCCAGAAGAGAATGGCATGATATATTTAACGTAATGAAACAGAAGGGCCTCGAACCAAGAATATTGTATCCAGCACGATTATCATTTAAATATGATGGAGGGATTAAACAATTTCCAGATAAACGAAAGTTAAGAGAATTTGCGTCTCATAAACCACCACTACAGGATATCTTAAATGGACTGCTCTAGAGGGAAGCACACCTAAGGCTAAAAAGATGTCACCAGAGGAAACAAAAATCATAGCAAAGAAAGCAGACCATCCAAACACCAACTAAAGGCAAAGAATAAAACACCTATTATAGAAATAATGGAGGAGGAGGAATAAGAAGGGAGAGAAAGAAAGAAACATCAGACTGTGTTTACAATAACTTAACAAGAAAGTTAAGTTAGATTGTTAGATAGTAAAGAAGCAACCCTTGAACCCTTGGTAACCACGAATCTAAAGCCAGCAATGGCAATAAGTACATACCTATCAATAATCACCCTAAATGTAAATGGACTGAATGCACCAATCAAAAGACACAGAGTAACAGAATGGATAAAAAAGCAAGACCCATCTATATGCTGCCTACAAGAAACTCACCTCAAATCCAAAGATATACACAGACTAAAAGTGAAGGGATGGAAAAAGATATTTCATGCAAACAACAAAGAGAAAAAAGCAGGTGTTGCAGTACTTGTATCAGACAAAATAGACTTCAAAACGAAGAAAGTAGCAAAAGATAAAGAAGGACATTACATAATGATAAAGGGGTCAGTCCAACAAGAAGATATAACCATTATAAATATATATGCACCCAACACAGGAGCGCCAGCATATGTGAGACAAATACTAACAGAATTAAAGGAGGAAATAGACAGCAATGCATTCATCTTAGGAGACTTCAACACACCACTCACTCCAGAGGACAGATCAACCAGACAGAAAATAAGTAAAGACACAGAGGCACTGAACAACACACTAGAACAGATGGACCTAACAGACATCTACAGAACTCTACACCCCAAAGCAACAGGATACACATTCTTCTCAAGTGCACATGGAACATTTTCCAGAATAGACCACATACTAGGCCACAAAAAGAACCTCAGTAATTTCAAAAATATTGAAATCCTACCAACCAACTTCTCAGATCACCAAGGTATAAAACTAGAAATAAATTTTTGAAAGAAATCAAAAAAGCTCACAAATACATGGAGACTTAACAACACTCTCCTAATTAATCAATGGGTTAACGACCAAATCAAAACAGAAATCAAAGAATATATGGAGACTAATGACAACAACAACACAAAGCCACAACTTCTGTGGGACGCAGCAAAGGCAGTTCTAAGAGGAAAGTATATTGCAATCCAGGCCTGTTTAAAGAAGGAAGAACATTCCCAAATGAATAGTCTAAAGACACGGTTACTGAAATTGGAAAAAGAATAACAAATGAGGCCCAAAGTCACCAGAAGGAGGGACATAATAAAGATTAGAGAAGAAATAAATAAAATTGAGAAGAATAAAACAATAGAAAAAATCAATAAAACCAAGAGCTGGTTCTTTGAAAAAATAAACAAAATAGATAAACCCCTAGCCAGACTCATTAAGAGAAAAAGAGAATCTACACACATAAACACAATCAGAAATGAGAAAGGAAAAATCACGACGGACCCCACAGAAATACAAAGAATCATAAGAGAATATTATGAGAATCTATATGCTAACAAGCTGGAAAACATAGAAGAAATGGACAACTTCTTAGAAAAATACAACCTTCCAAGACTGACCAAGCAAGAAACAGAAAAACTAAACAGACCAATCACCAGTGACGAAATCGAATTGGTAATCAAAAAACTACCCAAGAGCAAAACCCCCGGGCCTGATGGATTCACCTCTGAATTCTACCAGACATATAGAGAAGAAATAACACCGATTCTCCTTAAAGTTTTCCAAAAAATAGAAGAGGAGGGAATACTTCCAAACTCATTCTATGAAGCCAGCATCACTCTAATACCAAAACCGGGCAAAGACCTCACCAAAAAAGAAAATTACAGACCAATATCCCTGATGAACGTAGATGCAAAAATACTCAACAAAATATTAGCAAACCGAATTCAAAAATACATCAAGAGGATCATACACCATGATCAAGTGGGATTCATCCCAGGGATGCAAGGATGGTACAACATTCGAAAATCCATCAACATCATCCACCACATCAACAAAAAGAAGAACAAAAACCACATGATCATCTCCATAGATGCTGAAAAAGCATTTGACAAAATTCAGCATCCATTCCTGATTAAAACTCTCAACAAAATGGGTATAGACGGCAAGTACCTCAACATCATAAAGGCTATATATGACAAACCCACAGCTAACATCATACTTAACGGCGAGACGCTGAAAGCTTTTCATCTAAGATCGGGAACAAGACAAGGATGCCCACTCTCTCCACTGTTATTCAACATAGTACTGGAGGTCCTAGCCACAGCAATCAGACAAAACAAAGACATACAAGGCATCCATATTGGTAAAGAAGAAGTCAAATTGTCACTATTTGCAGATGACATGATACTGTACATAAAAAACCCTAAAGATTCCATTCCAAAACTACTAGAACTAATATCTGAATTCAGCAAAGTTGCAGGATACAAAATTAACACACAGAAATCTGTTGCTTTCCTATACACTAATGATGAACTAACAGAAAGAGAAATCAGAAAAACAATTCCATTCACAATTGCATCAAAAAGAATAAAATACCTAGGAATAAACCTAACGAAGGAAGTGAAAGACCTGTACTCTGAAAACTACAAGACACTCCTAAGAGAAATTAAAGAGGACACTAACAAATGGAAATGCATCCCATGCTCTTGGCTAGGAAGAATAAATATTGTCAAAATGGCTATACTACCTAAAGCAATCTACAGATTCAATGCAATCCCTATCAAACTACCAACAGCTTTCTTCAATGAACTGGAACAAATAATTCTAAAATTCATATGGAACCACAAAAGACCCCGAATAGCCAAAGCAATCCTGAGAAGGAGGAATAAAACAGGGGGAATTACACTCCCTGACTTCAAGCTCTACTACAAAGCCACAGTAATCAAGACAATTTGGTATTGGCACAAAAACAGACCCACAGACCAGTGGAACAGAATAGAAAATCCAAACATTAACCCAAACATATACAGTCAATTAATATTTGATAAAAGTGCCTTGGATATACAATGGGGAGATGACAGCCTCTTCAGCAGCTGGTGTTGGAAAAACTGGACAGCTACATGTAAGAGAATGAAACTGGACTACTGTCTAGCCCCATACACAAAGGTAAACTCAAGGTGGATCAAAGACCTGAATGTAAGTCATGAAACCATAAAACTCTTAGAAAAAAACATAGGCAAAAATCTCTTGGACATAAACATGAGCAACTTCTTCATGAACATATCTCCCCGGGCAAGGGAAACAAAAGCAAAAATGAACAAGTGGGACTATATCAAGCTGAAAAGCTTCTGTACAGCAAAGGACACCATCAGTAGAACAAAAAGACATCCTACAGTATGGGAGAATATATTCATAAAAAACGTATCTGATAAAGGGTTGACATCCAAAATATATAAAGAACTCATGCACCTTAACAAACAGAAAGCAAATAATCCAATTAAGAAATGGGCAGAGGACATGAATAGACACTTCTCTAAAGAAGAAATTCAGATGGCCAACAGGCACATGAAAAGATGCTCCACATCGCTAATCATCAGAGAAATGCAGATTAAAACCACAATGAGATATCACCTCACACCAGTGAGGATGGCCAACATCCAAAACACAAACAACAACAAATGTTGGCGAGGATGTAGAGAAAAGGGAACCCTCCTACACTGCTGGTGGGACTGCAAATTAGTTCAACCATTGTGGAAAGCATTATGGAGGTTCCTCAAAAGACTCAAAATAGAAATACCATTTGACCCAGGAATTCCACTCCTAGGAATTTACCCTAAGAATGCAGCAGCCCAATTTGAAAAAGACAGATGCACCCCTATGTTTATTGCAGCACTATTTACAATAGCCAAGAAATGGAAGCAACCTAAGTGTCCATCAGTAGATGAATGGATAAAGAAGATGTGGTACATATACACAATGGAATATTATTCAGCCATAAGAAGAAAACAAATCCTACCATTTGCAACAACATGGATGGAGCTAGAGGGTATTATGCTCAGTGAAATAAGCCAAGCCAAAAAGACAAGTATCAAATGATTTCACTCATATGTGGAGTATAAGAACAAAGAAAAAAACTGAAGGAACAAAACAGCAGCAGACTCACAGAACCCAAGAACGGACTAATAGTTACCAAAGGGAAAGGGACTGGGGAAAATGGGCGGGAAGGGAGGGATAAGAGGGAAAAAGGGGCATTACGATTAGCAGATGTAATGTTGGGGGGGCACGGGGAGGGCAGTACAACTCAGAGAAGACAAGTAGTGATTCTATAGCATCTCACTACGCTGATGGACAGTGACTGTAATGGGGTTGGTGGGGGGGACCTGATGAAGGGGTAGTTTAATAATCGTAATATTGCACATGTAATTGTAAATTAATGATAATAAAATAAATTATATTTAAAAAAAAAGAATAAGTGATTAAAAAAAAAGAACATATGGGATGTGAAAATTTTCCAGAGATGTGTTGTTTTAATTTGTCTGATTTTTCTCATACTATTCAAGATCAAATAGACAACATTCACCGTGTTATTGATAAGTTTTCACAAATGCCTGGATTGCTAAATTGGTTTTCTTTGTTTCATTGGATATGGCCTATAATTGTAGGTCTAATACTGTTATGCATTTGTATTCCTGTTCTCCTAGTGTGTGTGCGGAAGGCATTTGTTGGTCTTTTAAAGCCAATACAAGCATATGCTACTTTTCAAGAATTAACTTCAAGAAATAAGTGATTCCTTTTAAACAACTTTGTGAAATCATATACTGATTCCCCACCTGCATTTGCTGCAAGAAAATAATCATGTATATTGTAATTTTTCCAGAATTATAGCTGCTGGCTGTCCTCTCTTTCGTATTTTATCTCCCTGTTTGGTCCCAGGAGATGGCTGGTTAGACAGAGACGGGTAAGATTCCTCATGGGAGGAACAACCTAAGACAGGCACAGTCGCAAGGGACCTCAGGTGAGCAACATGGGGGCCAACTGAGGTGAGGCATAGAACCTCACCCCTCCAGACGAGAGAGACATTGCCTGGGACAAGCTATGTCACAGGCCGAGCCCAGCTAATCATTATTCTGGTACCTTCCACAAATATATGCATATGCATTTGCGTCAATTAAAACAAAAAAGGGGGAAATGTGGGATTCACTTATAATTTAAGTATAAAAATCATATGAATAATCATAGTTGACTTGATTGATTATAGTAACTGAACTAGTTTCTCTGCTATGACTGCCTTTGCGTTGTTCACCTTGTGAGAACTTGTTCACTATGTTCCTTGCATGGTTCACCTTGTGGGAGCTTGTTCACTGTATTGGAACTTGTTCATTGCATGGTAAGCAATAATGTCTTGTGTATTGAAAAGTTGTTAAGAGAAAAAAACCTGAAAAGTTCACATCGCAAGAAAAAATAATTTGTAACTATGTATGTTGAAGGATGTTAACTAAACTTACTGTGATAATCATTTCACAATAAAAAAAAAAGAAAAAAAACTCACTCTAGCTACTGTTGTGGAGCAGAGATGTTAATTAAAAGAGTGAACCGGGATGTGATTACCTAGGGCAAACACCACAATTCAATTTGACCCACTAATGTGCTCTGGCCTGCAGAGTGCTTTTTTTAAATTTAATTCTGCATTACTTGTGAGCATTTAAAAATTGGAAGCTTTCACATAAAATCAGGGTTATAGGCTTTTGAAAATTCGGAGACCTAGAAGTGCTTCTCCACATTCCTGAGCTGTCAACAATTGGCTGGAGCTTAGATTGTCTAAAAAGTGACTCTTATGGGCAACGTGGGTTTTCTCCTGCAAACCAACAGTATGATGGATGCATTTAGTTTGATTTCCTTGCTGCTGCATTACCAGGAGAGAGCATATGGAATGAGAATGTTGAAATAGTGTGCATGCCTATCTAAAACCAAGCCCAGTACAATATCCCATCCCCATTCCCTATTCATGGACTTTGTTCCAGCAATTCTCCTTTTTCTTATCAGATTTTTCCCCTCGGGTGGATCCTGTCATTGGAAAACCTGTTATTTCTTCCATCTTCCAGACTCTTTTGATCCACTCTCTTAGAGTAAAATGAATCACACCCAAACTCAGCTTCCCTTAACCTTGTCAGGTGTTAGCAGTTGGCCTTCAAGCAAATTTTTGTAAACATCTGTGACCTAGAATCAGGCTGCTTGATGCCTAAGGGATCTGTTTATCCTCACTGACAAGACTGTTCTCACTCTTGCCTTGTAGAAGGGAGGCTGAGAGGAGAGAAAGGCCCTTCTCTTAGAGCCAATCCAGATGCTTCCCCACCCCAGCACATCTGTCCACAGACTACCCAGGAACAGGGACCCTGCCTGCCTTAATGGTCTTCTGTCACTGATGCCACTTGACTGCTCTGCATATCACCCTTGCCTCTTTTATTCATCATATCCCATACCCTCCTGACCGTTCCTTCAAAGCCATACTGACCACTTCTCATCACCCCCACTGCTACCACCCTGATCTAAGCCATGATCACCTCTTATTTGTTGGAATATAGTGTAACATTTGTATTAGTTACCTATTGTGGTAAACAAATTCCCCCAAACTTTAATGGCTTGAAACAGTAACATTTATTATCTCATAGTTTTTGTAAGTCAGGAATCCAGATGTAGCTTAGCTGGTATCTCAACTTCGAGTCTGTGGGTAAAATTGTAACATTTCCAGAATATCTCTCCTGGCTTTAGTACATCTGCATATCAATAGTCATTCAGAGGTGGAAAGAAGTATGGCTTTAGTGCATTTGCATCATTCCTCAAGGGTGGAGAGAAGTTCATCTCCATATCAATGGGTAATTACCTGGGCAAGGAGGGCTTATCTGTACTGGAGAGGTGAGGGGGAGGGCTGGTTTTGCTTCTGCTGGAGCAGGAAAGAGAGACTGCCCAGGACTGCACTTTGTGAGCAATAAATGGATTTTAAACTTTATTTCTCCCTTTGACTGATTTCAGTTTTTCGAGGTATTTTGCCCTGGGATTTTCTCTCCCCGGACTTACAGTGTCTCTCAAAGGCTCGTGTTAGTTGGGACCACCATCATAGCACAATGGTGGAAGGCTCCACTTATGAGCTTATTCATAAGGTTGCCGGCAGGATTCAGTTTCTCAAGATCTATTGAGAAAAAGCCTCCTCAGTTCCTTGTCACATGAACCCCTCTATTGGGTGGCTCACAATATGTCAGCTTGCTTCACCAGAGCAAGGGAGAAGAACCAAAGAAAAACGTGTGAGTGAAGCAGAAATCACCATTATTTATAACCTAATCTGGGAAGTGACATCCATTATTTTGCCATAGTCTATATTCATCAGGGAGGGGATGCCACCAAAACTGTGAACTCTAGGAAGTGGGAATGATTGAGGGCTTTCTTAGAAGCCTGCCTACCACAGCCTCCTCTCTGGTTAACCTGCTACCATATTTGGTTTCTGGCAGCCTGTTGTCAACACAGAAGCTGGAGTGGTTTTTTGTAAGTCAGGTTATGTCGCTCTTCTCCTAAAAACCCTGCAATAGCTTGCACTTCACCCTAAGTCAGAGCCAAAGTCCTAGCCATGGCTTTCCATGCTCTTCCTAACCCAGCCCCTGTTATGTCTCTGGTCTTGTCTCCCAGAGCTTTCTCCATTACTCACTCTGCTCCACCCACACTGGCTTCCTTACTAGTCTTCAAATATGCCAGTCATGGAATGCTGAACTAGCTCTTCCCTCTTTCAGGGAAGTTCTTTCTCCAGATTTCTTGATTGCTCATTCAGTAGCCTCCTTTAAGCCTCTGCTCAAATATCCCCTCCTCAATGCAGTCTACCCTGGAAAACCCGCCCCTGTCCCCAGAACTTCTGATTTCTCTTACTGTCTTTTAATTTTTTTCTATAACAATTCTAATACACTAGTTAACTTATTTATTTATTATGTAACACTCTAATGTGAGCCCAAGGGTGTAGATCTTTATCTGTTGCTTGATGAATCCCAAGTGCCTGGAAAATAAAAAAGCCTCAACAAATATTTCCTAAATGAATGAATGAATATGTAGAATTTGGCTGAGGACTAGCCTTGCGGAGCACCAATATTTAAGTGACTGGTAGAAGAAAAGGATCCAGGAATGAAAATGGAGTATTGAACATCTTACACGTCCTGCTTCACATCCTACAGTTTCTTAATCTTGTCATTTTGAAACAACCAACTGAGCTCCAATGTAATCTGAAAGTATCTGGTCACGCCTGTACCAAGTAACTGGATATGTTCGCTGTAGGGATTTGCTGCCATCAACAAGGGCACCTGCAGGAGTCCACTCAGTTATTCTCCTACTCATGCAAATGCAGAAGTACGAGGTTGTTGACCACTCGTGGAGTGCCCTTGACCAGTAGGCCAAATGCTTTATAAATGTTCTCCTCTCCCAAACCCTAGGAGAAACATTCTCACATGCATTTGCACAGCTCCTTAAATTGTTTTGGCCCAGACGGAGTCCCATGGCTCACAGTTGTAGTTTCTTTAGTCAAGGTGCCACCCTTGGATCAGCTTTTTCTCCTTCTTTGTTTTCCTTCTTCCAAACCACCCACATGTTTCTTGGCATCACTCCCTAACATGAAGTCCTGGCCCACAAACCTTTGTTTCATCATCTGCCTTTAGGAGGAAGCTATGTTATAACACGTCATAGTGAAGCAATTTTAAAAACCCACAAATAAGCAAGAAAATATTGGTGAACACTTTCAAAGGTCACATAGAGGTCAAGCAAGATTAGGAAATGTGGAGATTACTAATCAGTTCACCAGAATGGTGGGAGGGGAAGCAAGATTAAAATAAATTGTGGAGAAAAGGAAGGTAGGAAAATGAAGACAGTAAACAGAGACCACTCTCTTTTAAAGGAAATGGACAGACAAAGGTGACAACTGGAGGGATATACAGGGCACAGTGGGAAAAGACAGGTGTTCCAAGAAATCAACACAGTCTAAGTGTTATAAAAATATGTTAACACAGGACATGTGTGCCACATTTGCTGAGAGAAGAATACAGAAAGGCAATTTTCCAGCTGATTCTTACAGAATATTTTTGCCAGGTGAAGGGTTGGGAGGTTGCACACAAAGTCCTGGGAACAGCTTTTGCAAAGGTATGGAATTCTGAAAGAGGACAGTGTCTGAGGAATTTCAAGGGCAGCTCCCTGCCTAGTACACACACTATTATGATGGTTCCAGATGGGGCTGGTGACATGATAAAGGCCAGGCTGTGACTGATCATCCGCAGTGGCCAATTCTTCTGCCCGCCACTCAACAAGCTTTCTCTTATTAGGAGCATTTAAGTTATGGAAGGAAGAATCAGTGCCATTATCACCCAGCAAAATCCATGAGAATTCCTTGGTGCTATCTAATTCTTAATCCATAATTACTTTGGCCCAACTGTCTCAAAAATATCTTTTAACAATCTGGTTGTTTAAATCAGAATGTAAACAAGATTAGTTCTTTATATTTAGTTATTAAGTCTTTTTAGTCTACAGAAGTGGCCCCTTCACTTTTTCCCCCTGACATTTACTTGTTGTAAAAATGTAATTCAAACCTTTTGAAGTTTGAATACTAAATAGCCAGAAAGGATTGGTTTTTATAATTTCTGCTACTGGAGATTTATTGAGGTTTCTTTATGAACCAAACATGGTCATTCTTTGCAAATGATTAATGAACCCTGGAAAAAGAAGGTTTATTTTACATTTGGACAAGCATGTTAATGCTTTTAGCCCTGTCAGTCCAGCTGCTACAGGAGGTGTTCACTCAGGGAAAGCTGAACTTCAGTATCAGTGAAGGAATCCATACGTGCCCTAAATCAGGCCTATGGGTGTGCTGGGCAAGCATTCCTTTGTCCAGAACGTGAAGCTGATTGTCACCAGGTTCTGTTATGGGGTTCCATGATTTTCATCCGATTTCTGTTGAAATGCATTCAAGGTGACTTCCCTCGGGGAAGAGCAGAAGGAAGAGATGGATAATAACAGAAGTGAGCTCTCATCTCATATTTTGCTACAAATAATCACAGGGAGGATTGCTATGCAAATAATGAGGAGAATAACCCTTAGTGCTGAAGGGTCTCTTAGACTGATTGGCAGACAATGAAACTTCCTCCACCGGAGCCTTGCATGTGATATTATTAGGCAAGCATAAAAATGACGAATGGCAGGTGTTTCTGGCCATTGGTAGTCCAGCTGTCAGTTTCTTGTTCCCGCCCCTTCCACCAGCCCAACCTTAAGCTGTTGTGCAGCATGCACTCTCATGGAGGTGCATGTTCCTTCTCTCAGCCTGACGCTAGACCCTCCCCAGTGAATGCACATTGATCAAATCCAGACCGTGCTCACCAGAGTTGTCAAAGTGTCCTGGAACAAACAGTCCTTTGAGTCTTCTGACTGTATCATATCTGCTTTAATACTGCATTCCCAGATATTAGTAATAGACCAGAAATTCCAGTAACTTTAAAAAGTTAAAAGTTTGCTCTCCTTTTCCATGTAAAATAACTCAGAATTAAATGGTCATGGAAGCTATGATAGCTTCAGAGTACCATTTGAAGACAAGGGTCCTTCTTTCTTTCTGTCATCATAAACCAAGGTTTTTAAGCACTGCAAGTCCTGAGATTTCTGGACTTTTTTTTTTCCCTTCCATTCCTGCTTGCAAACCAGTTGATGATTTTTCTGAGTTCACCTCTTTATAATGAATTCAGCCAATAGTACCAAGTCAGGCTATAATATTTTATTTGCCATCTTCTTCACCTAAAACCACAAGCTCATTTAGCCTATCAGCTTTCCAAAGTATTTGGTTTCCTTTGCACGGAACACATTCTTCCATCCTTTCACTTTCAGTCTGTGTGTGTCCTTAAATCTGAAGTGAGTCTCTTGTAGGCAGCATATAGATGGATCTTTTTTTTTTTCCTATCCATTCAGCCACTCTATCTTTGGATTGGAGAATTTAGTCCATTTACATTTAAAGTCATTAATGATAGATGTGTACTTATTGATGTCTTGTTAAATGTTTTCTGGTCATTTTTTAGTTCCACTCTGTTCTTTACTTCCTTTCTTGCTCTCTGCCCTCAGGGTTTGACGTCTTTCTTTAGTGTTATGCTTAGATTTCTTTCTCATTATCTTTTGTGTATCTACTGTAGGTTTTTGCTTTGCTGTACCATGAGGCTCACAAATAACCACCTGTATATATATAAAACAGTCTATTTTTAGTTGATAACAACTTAAATTTGAACCCATTCTAAAACTCTACATCTTTACTCTCCAATCCCCATGTTTTATGTTTTTGTTGTCACATTTTACATTTTTATTTTTTGCATCCCTTAACTAATTATTGAATTTATATTTTCACTACTTTTGTCTTTTAACCTTCATATTAGCCTTAAAAGTGGTTAACCCACTATCTTTATTATATATTTACTGTTATCAATGATATTTACACTTTTGTATGTTTTCTTGTTACTAATTAGTATCGTTGCTTTTCGGTTTAAAGAAGTTCCCTTTAACGTTCCTTGTAAGGCCGGGTGTTAATGAGCTAACTTTAGCTTAGTGATGAGCTCCTTTAGCTTTTATTTATGGAAAGCTCTTTACCTCTCCTTCATTCTGAACAATAACCTTGGCAGAAAGAATATTCTTAGCTGGAAAGGTTTACCTTTCAGCCCCTCGAATTTATCATGCTAATTCCCTTCTGTCAGCAAAGTTTCTGCTTCAAAAAACATTGATATTTTTATGGAGGGGGGTTCGCTTTTATGTAACAAGTTGTTTTTCTCTTCTGCTTTTAAGATTCTCTCTTTATCTTCAACTTTGACATTTTAATTATAATGTCTTGGTGTGGATATTCTATGGGTTCGTCTTATTTGGAGATCTCTGAGCTTCCAGGACCTGGGTGTCTATTTCCTTCCCAGGGTTAAGGAAGTTTTCAGCCATTATATGCCCTTTTCTTCCTCTGATCATTCTGGGATAATGTAGATTTTATTCTGCTTGATGTCTCATGGGGCCCTTAAACTATCTTCACTTAAAAGTAATTTTTTTTTCACTTTGCTGCTCTGTTTAACTTAGTTCCACTCCCCTGTCTTTGAGTTCACTGATCCTGTCTTCTGCTTATCTAGTCTGCTATTGAACCCCTCCAGTGTATTTTTCAGTTCAGCTCTGTGACTTCTATTTGGTATTTTCTTATATTTTCTATTTCATCATTGAAGTTTTCACTGTGTTCATCCATGCCTGTTCCAGGTACAGTAAGCATCTTTATGATTACTTTGAACTCTTTATCAGGTTAATTAGTTATCTGTTTCATTAAGACTTTTTCTGAGGTTTTATCTTGCTCTTTCATTTGGAACCTCTTCTTCTGTTTCCTCATTTTGTTTGACTCACTTTGTTCCTATGTATTAGGTGAAACAGCCACCTCTTCCAGTCTTGATGAAGTAGCTTTGTGTAGGAATTGAAGCTTGTCATTCAACCTTGCCCTAACTCTTGGTTGCCTCTGAAACCTTTGTGATTATCTAAGCAGCCTGATTTATTATTGATAGGCCCCAGTTATAGAGGGTGTGCAAGACCTGTAAGTGTTTCAAAAGGGGGTCCTCAGTAAGCACCTAATTTTAGGCTGATGGGAAACCAAACCCTCAGGCCACAGCTTTTAAAGTATGCCACCATATACAGTGCTATGGTACCATAATCATAAATCCTGAAGGCCTGCAGATCAGGTAATCTGGAGGTGTCCTGAGCAGCAGTTGCAAAAATCATGGCACCAGATGAGTATTTAAGCTCATTTCTGGAAGGTGCCAGTGAGCTATAGCTAGACCCAGGGAAAGCACGAAGATGGTATTCTACAGCTTGTGTTCCCTGAGAGTGGGAATGCCAGAAATCTGCCCCTCAGTCTGTCCTGAAAGGCCAGGACAAGTAATAGACTTTTTTCACAAGAAGACGGGGGTATGTTTCAATCTGCTGTCTGAATAAGGGGTTGGGTGGTAGCCTGCCAAGACTGTCTGTCCAATTATTATAGTATCATAGGACTCAGAAACATAAGCCTCCCTCACCACCAGAGCTGGGCAATCAGGAACAGTCCCTGTGTGATCTGTGTGTGCCCAGTGGTTTATCAAGGCAGCTGGAGGGTGCAGGGGCAGTGCAGGCCCGATGGCTATAGCAGGTCAGCAGGAGCTAGCAAGGTAGAGGGAGAGTGCAGAATGGCTCCTGTCAGTGCCTCTCTCCCAGGGAGAGTTCCCCAACAGACTCCCACCCCTCTGGAAGATGCTCAAAGATTAGGAAATGGATCTCCTTCATAAACAGTCTAGACTCTTTTCAAACTATTATTTTTGCCTAGGGTTGTGGGGTGAGTCTGTGGGGGAGCCCTTTAAGAGCAAAGTCACTTCCTTATAGCATTTTGGGTCTCCTGGACATCACCCACTCCTTTTCAAAGCTAGATGCTTTGAGAGCTTGTCTCTCTGGTGCAGGTCCCAAGAGTCAGGGTGCCTGCTGTGGGGCACAAACCCCTCACTCCTGAGGGAGAAGCACCTGCTTTGTGAGATACCTCCTGATTGTGGGTTACTACATCAGGAGTGGGATTTGGGGTGACACTGGCTCTCCTCTTCTCATACCTGGATTTTGTTTTAGGTGGGCTGTTCAGCTCATTTTCAGGTCTTTTTCAGAGGGAATTGTTCTGTAAGTATCTGCAGATTTGGTGTGTCCATGAGAGGAGGTAAATTCAGAATCTTCCTACACCACCATTTGGGACTCTGCCTTCAAATTATTGCTTACAATTTCATCAAATGTTCCACTGCTGCAGAAATTGGATGCCATCTTTGTGGCCTCAGTAACAGTTTCCTTGCCATTCTCTGCTCAGACACAAAGTCAGTACCACATATATTGCGTATTTGTTGTTTCCCCTCAACAACTTACTTTCAGATACAGGTATTTGTCAGAATGGGTCAGCCATGCTGCTGTACAAAAAAAAAAAAAAAAAAAAATTTAAAGATTCTGAGGCTTATAATCACAAATGTCATTTCTTTCTCATTCTAACTATGCTGAGGTTCAGCTCCATACTTTCTTCATCTCAGGACCCAGACTACATGAACAATTCCTATCCAGACAGGTGCAAGGTAGAAGAAAAGAAAGAAAATGTGATGGCTATTAAAGCTTTTGCTAGAAGTTGAGCACATTATTTCTACTCACTTTTTATTGGCCAAATCTTCATACCAATGAAGTGCAGAAATGCAATCCTACTATAAGGAAGAAGGCAAGGCGTTACACACCCAAGCTTAAAGTCAGTGGGGCAGGATGCATAACCCTTTCACATGGAGAACAAAGCAGATGCACTGAGCCTACCATGACTGTTTGCTTGGTGTTTGCTCTTAACAGTACAAATCAGCCTCATTTCCAGCTGCCAGCATGGAGCCTTCCCTGTCCATACTTAGAACACACCAATAATGTTAGGAAATTAATGCTTCCCTACACTGTTCCTATGGGCAACCCTCAACCACTACCCACTCTAGCTCCCTCATCCCTCACATAGGGCAACTCTGAAGTTCATGGTCCACACTGGGATAGGTTTGAACACCAGTTGCCCTCAAGGGTATTTGCTTTATGGCATGCCCTTTATTGGCTTCTGTCCAATTTCTGTCTTGATTTTCATTCCCATATTCATGTTTCCTGTGATCATTTCCCAAGTAAACTACTTGCACTTGAATCCTTGCTTCAGAGTCTCCTTCTGGGAGCCCAAACTAAGATAGAAGGACAAAAAATATTTAGAGCAATGATACAATCTGCCACGAAGAAAAGAATGGCTTTGGGCGGTAATTAGCAGTCTCTGCCAGAAATTCCATCATAAGAATGGAACCACCCATCTTCCCCAGGCTTCTGCTACAAATCTGTTCATCTCTTGGTCAGGCCAGAAACATTGCTTCCCAGAAGGGATAAGGACTCCTGTAATAGGTTATTTTTTTCTACTTCTGGACCACACGAAGCAAGAGTGGTCATTTACTCTAAACAGACTTAACCAGCCTGCCTTTCCTAGGATCTCAGGATGTTTGCCCAGGAATTCCCTTTATAGGCACGTATGCTCCCTGCCCACAGCCCTGCTGCAGTCTGTACCATGTGGGGGTGGTGAGGGCAGGTGCACCCGAGTCCTTCTCTGTCACTCTCCTCCCCATAGCCCAGAGCATCATACCCCATGTATACATATCACCTGGTTGGTGCTATCCATACAAACTAAAGCAGAGACTTTGATGTCTCTGCTAAATCTAAAACAAATTATTTTATTTTTTCTTGACCCAAGATAAAACCAGAAAAAACTAAAAATTCTCTCTAAATTCTCTCCCTTTCTCTCTCACATCGCCCCTAGGAGCCAGTTTGGTACTCACTACTCCTTCATTTCAAATAATTTGAGATTAGTAAGTGTGATAGCTCACAATTCATATCATATGTTTTACAGGACAACATAAAATACAATTGAATTGTTCCTTATGGTATAAAGTGTTTTCTTCCCTTTAGGAAGAGAGTAAATATGAAGAAATTTAAGAAGGAAAACAAGATGAGAGTAAAATATTCAATCCTATTCAATACTGTGCAGAAACCAGGATACTTTAAACCCAATAATTTAAAAAGATTAATGTGGCTTATTAGTGTAAGAGTTAGAAATCAAATAAAGCCTTAGGATAAGGATAATATCACCAGAACTATGACACAGAGAGCAGAAAGCCTATGCTAACTGTGGTCACTGCACGTCGGCCCCAAGGTGCTATAGTAATCTTATTCTCTAATGAAAAGACATGCCCTTTGACATCCAAAGAAAAATTTTTTTCTCAGATTTTTGTGTAATATTTCAATTGTCTTTTATTTTCCCCTATTTGTATCCTGTCTTCCCTTCTCTCTTTCTTGTCATTGATGCAATTGCCAATCCAGTGTTGGTTTCTTAGGTGCTAGACCCTAGACACGGGAGGGGAGCAGTGACTCGTGTGCCTTCGGTGCAGAACAAGCCAGGGGGAGGGAGGAACCTGTTCCTTCATTTACAGGTGACTCTTGACACTAGGGGCCAATTATTATTTCCTTGAACAGATGTCCTCAGAGATGAAAAAATTAATAGAGTGACATGCAAGATATGTTTGTGGATTGAAGACAGAGAGCTAGAACTGACAGGATCTAGATATTGAAAACTATCACATCCCTTACACTGAGGCTACCAGACTTTAGAAATCTAGAAGAGATACGATTAACAATTAAAAAATAGGTGATGTGGCAGAAGATTTGAAATCTTCTAATTTTAAGAATAATGACACTAAGAAAAACCAAACTACAAACAAATATCACTTATTAGTGCCACTATTTTTAAAAGGAAGGACATTTGAATCGCCATTTCTAAGTGACTGTATATTGGTTTATAAAAACTGATCAATATGGTCCTCATTGTTCTCCATGTTGATGTCCCTAGGCTGGTGAAAACTCCATGCTGATCCTACTCTATTGCAAGGACTGACCTCAGAAAAACACCACTTCAAGAATCCCTATTGAAGAGCTCTGATTTCCTGGGCAGAGTGTTTGGCAGGCTTCAGATGTCTCACCACTCAGCACTCAAGCTCCTGGTTCATACTTGAAGTGCACAACTTTTTTAAGGAGCTAAATAGTTTGGGAAATGGACTCCCTTGATAGATTTATAAGAATTAGTGTTTTAATGCTAGTTCATGTAATTATTGGATTATCTGTTATTAGGTGCCTATACATAGGTGCACAAGAATGAATTAAAACAAATTCACTGGGCAGAGTGATTTACCATAAACGGAGCAATTTTGATTAACTTTTGAGCTATATGTCTGAACGTGTTTATGCTAAACAGAATACACACACACACACACGCACTTATATATGTGTAAAACATTAAACAGATGAGGCTGGTAAAGAAATTCTGTAAGAGATGGAAGGCAGGGTTTCATTAGGAAACCAAGGGACTTTGCTGGTTCTTACCATCAGAGTAATATTTTCTTTTTCTCATTTAAGAAAAGGTTCATATTTTTAAATCATATATGTAGGAGAGAAGGAACAGGTGGTAGAATTTGCATTAAAATACTTCAGTCATATAAAATCAATCAATCAATAGGGAGAATAAATGAAACAAATGGGGCAAAACCTCAGGAATGGTTGAAGTGAGGTGGCAGATAAATGGGAGCTCACTAGCCTATCAATTTTGAGACATTTTGAAATAGAATACTTATAATATTTTTAACTAATCATTAAAAGGAAAGACTACAAAGAAAAAAGAATTTGTGTTATGTTTGGTTGGGGCAAAGAGATGGAGTCTAGAGTTAAGATTCGTTCAGAAGCAGAAGCGGAGAAACATTAGACAACTGGTCCATATGCTGTCTTTAATGTACAGGTTAAAAATCCATCAATCCATGACAATTATATTAAAAATTGGTTCTCAGGCAAGAATCATCAATGGCTACTTAATCTAAAGGGAAATTGCTGATGGAGAGCAAGATATTTGCATGGTCTTAAAGCGTGTTCCCATTAATTATTATTTGCAAGAAGAAAAATATTCTAAATATGCAATGGAAAAAGCCTTGTTCAGGTGATCACAATTAAGGTCAGATGGACATCATGTACCTCCAGACATGATACCCTAAGAAAGACACAAACCACTTATGTAATACTTATGTGGACAAACACAATGTCCAAGGGATTTTGGTGTGCAAATCCTTATAAGAATCTTGGGACCTTGGACCAAGCATTTAAAGAACAACCTTCCTGGCTATGGACCATCTTAGAACTCCTGCTCTGTTCAAAGGAAATAAATGTCTATGCTTTTTAATTTTTTTTAAGTTTAAAGACAACTACAACTCAACTTAGATACATTAAGACTTTCTGAACTCTTGATTCACAGAAAATACCAAAAACAATTGCAAGATTTTTAGAAAAGATAAAAAATTTAAAAACTGATATATATGAACATGTGGCATGTTCTCAGAATTATTTCATTGTTTAAATGCTTTCATTATTAAACAAGAAAAGTAACACAAGTGAACAGAGAATTCAAGGACTTATATGAAAAACAATAAAACAAACTAATGAAATGGAGGGAATTAATAAAGTTAAAAGCAGAAAATAAATAATTATAGTAAGAGAAATAGACTGCATAAATCAAAGGACAAGTTCTCGAGGGGGAACAATGAATTTTTCTGGCAAATGTAATCTCAAGAAGATATTGGAGAGCATAAATTCACAAAATCAAGTTTAAAAATGTAGTATGACCAAAGAAATGGATATTGCTTTCAAAGTATAAGAAGATAATATATATAACAACCATTCTTACACAAAACAGTGCAGCTAAAATATGAAACAAATATCTATGAAAAAAATGGAAAAATTTCCCAAAGAATAGGTTTATCAAAAAGACCTAGGCTCAGGTATGGTTTTATAGATTAGCTATTTCAAAGTATTAAGGGACATAAATTTTCATATTTCACAAACTTTTTCCATTACTAAAAATGATGGAAAGCTTTACAGTTCATTTTATATAATGAGTCTGATTCTGAGACTGAAATCAGATAGGGACCAAAACACAAAAATTAAAAGGAAGTAACAAGTAAAATAAAATTACAGTATTTTTTTTTTGTGATGTGTGAAATTTTCTTTAAAAGTTGTATACTTCAGTAAAAAGATATAAAAATATCAATCTCACTTATTGATATAAATTCTAAGCTCAAATAATAGCTGAATTCACTGATACATCAAGAGCAAGTAGGACATCGTCTAAAAATCGTATCCTTGCATTATAGTTTCTTAGTAAAAAAGTCTGGTAACATAATTCATCACATCAAATGAATAATCACATAATAACTTAAAAAGTCATTCAGTGACTGTCGATACATTATACACAAAATCTTGAAGTGGAAATAGAAGGAACACTTAACGTTGTAAAAATTTATCTAAGGCTAGTTTACCATACAAGAATAGAAGAAACATTCTCACTAAAATAAGGAAAGAGACAAAGATTTAAACTATGGCTTCTATCCTTTCTTGAACCTTGCTTTGAAAGATTCAATCAATAACACAAAACAAGAAGTGTAAGATGTTCAATTATTGCAAAGGAGAAGATGCAATTATTTGCAGTTGCTCTCATTTGACTAGAGAAATGCAGACAATCAGCAGGAAAATTTTACCTAACTAATACAATGCCAAGAGACAAAGTGAATATGTAAAAACCAATACCTGCAGTGGAAAAAAGGAAAACCAAGTATGTAATATCCAGGAATATGCTCAACAGAAAGAAATGTGCAAAATAATTTTATAAATTCTTGCCAAGTAAATATAAAATTAATACAATATTCATAAAAAGAATCTCAAGGCGTTTGCTTTTTTTAAATAAAATTTGGCAAATTGATGATAAAAGTTCATTTTGTAAAATATAGGGATGAAATTTGCCAAGAATATTTTTGAATAAACAAGAAGTATTAAAAAGGAACTTCCCAACCAAATATGAAAATGCACAAAAAGAGGCAATAATCTAAGTTGTGGTACTCAAGTGGAAATAAACATACAATGGGAAAGTAATTTAAATCCAGAAATAAAAACTTTTTTATATAAAAGAAGGCTTTCAAAGGTAACATTTTGCAACAATAAATATTCATTGGGCCATTGCATTAGTTAAGCATTTAATGGGAAAAAAATCAAACTTTGATGCCTGCATCATACAAAGTACAAAAATGGATTCCAGATGTGTTAAAAAGGCACACGTTTTAAATATTAAAGAATGGATATTTAAACCCTGCTCTCGTAAATTCTAGCTGAAATTGTCAAAAAGATATAAAAACAATAACAGTTAAAAAATAACAGAAATATATCAGTGCTGGAAATAAGGAAAATGTACAACCACGTGCCCCAAATTGTGAGTATACGTGAGAATAAATTACAAGAAAGGCAAGAAAATTTTCATTTCCTTGCAAACAAGGCAAAAGCTACCTAAGGAATCACTGAAACACACACCTAAAAAAACCCAGTAACTGCCCTCAGCTTGGAGTAAGAGCTGGGTGTAAGGGCAGGCTATGAGGCAGCCTTGAAAAACCCACACATGGCCCGCATCTGCTGACCCTTGTCCCTTGGTAGCTGCATGGAACGTGTCCTCAGTGAAGGCAAAGGATGGCTTCTGAGTTCAGTGCCTGCCATCACACTGCCACATGCCCACATTCTAGAGCAGACAGAGGGCTCTAGAAGGGGAGACAAATGTTTTTGGAATAGAGATGGGTGGTTGGGAGAATGTTTCTAACCGCTAATCACCTCTGTTCTGTGGCCTGAGTCCAATGCAAATCTTTCTTTAAATTTGGGAATCTAAGAATAGAATGATTTGTGCCTCTGCTTATTAGAGCTACAAGTCACTGGAAGTTTGGAAGAGACAGAAATGGTGGCGGCCCCGTGAGGGTCTGAGAGCAGTTCTGCATCCCTCAGGCCTCGCAAAGACATAGGAGAATCCTTGATCCTTTCCCATACCAGATAGTAGGCCATGGAAGGTCTGAGGGTGGCCCAGCCTGGTGCGCTATGCCTGACTGCTGAGAGGAGCAACTCACAGACCTGGAGATGGGAGATCTGGTGGGCCTAGAGCCATGTCCATGGGGTCACAACGGATGGGCCAGCATCCAGCACAAGAACTGGACAATTCACAGAAATCCACACAGATGGGGAATATGCCTGAGGACAGGCCAGTTATACCAGCAGTGAAGGCAGGCAAAGAAGGAATAATCAGCCAGTGAGCACCCCTCAGTCCCGCAGCCATGGTGCACATCCATGTATACGCACACACCCACGTCTCAGCATGATGGCCGTAAGCCCCTTCTTCCTGGAAAAATAAGTGAAGGGCAGAATATGATTAAATCATACTTCTGGATTTACTGAAAAATTATGGGACTGAACTGAGAGAAACTTGCAGTTGAATAGATCTGATTGCTGCTGGGCAAACTCGAGGCTAAAAGTCAGAAATTGAATTGGCTTAAGAAACAAATTCAATTTTTCCATGCCTGAGACCGTGACTGAGAAATTCATGCCTATTATACCTTAATCAAATCACGCCTGTCCTTGCATGGAAGCCCCTGATCGCTTCCCAGCTGAACTTCGCATGAAATCCAAACCCATGGCCACAAGACCCGGAAGGATTTCCTGCCTTCTTCTCTCTCCTCTCTCTTGACTCTCCCTCGTGTACACAATATTCCAGCAGCACAGACCGTTCTTCTTGAACGGAGCAAGATCCCCCATGGCTGAAGTCTTTTCACTTCCTGGGCCCTTTGTCTGGATTGCTGTTCCTTTGCTTGGCAGGCAATTTCTTAGTTTGGCTTTCTCAACTTCCTTCTTCTTCTTTAATTCTCACATCCTCAGAAATGCTCTCTCTGACCTTCCTAACTAAATTAGAATTATTTTCTAGTATAACTATATGTGTATTTTCTTTATAATGCTTGGTAGATCAAATTCTGTGTTTATCTTATCTACATGGGTCCTTGTTTATCAGACTCCTCTCATAGAATGTGAACCTCCTGACCACTAAGACATCACTGGCTTTTTTTTTTTCTTCATTGTGACTCCCTATTTCCTAGCATGATTCCTGGAACATAGGATGTATTCAATATGCTTTTTTTACTGAATGAATTACTCAATTATTTAAAATCACAATATAGCAGAGTATGTGTAGGCAAAAGGAAATGTTCATGATATATTAAGTGAAAAAAGCAAATCACAAACAGATGACCTTAACTTTGTAAGTATATGTATGTAGCAACACCTAGCTGAAACCAAAGGAATTTTTAAACCCTGGAAGGAAATGTACCAAAAAGTTGATTGATTTGGGTACTGAGATTACAGATCATTTCTATTTCTTCTTGTACACCTTACTGGATTTTCCAGATTTTTCTTATCCTGTTCATACATATATATTTTTAAAGTATTAAATGTCTCAAATATAGTTAATGACCTGATAGAATTTTTTTTAGTCTTTTCTGTCTTTTTTTCTCTTTTCTCTTTTCAGTCTTTCTTAACCTTACCCAAAAAACAGGAGATTGTCATGGAAACAGCAGACTCAGGTTGAAATCCACTGTCTCCTAATGAGTGTGTGATTTGAGGCAAGTTGTTCAACTTTTCTGAACTTCCACTTCATCATATAACAGAAATAGTGTTAAATGGGAATGATTAAAACCCTCTCACGGGAGATGGTGTAAAAGCACTTCGCAATGTGCCTGCTGTAAAAGCCTTGGGGAGACAAATGTGTTGAACCTGGCCTCCCACTTTCTATTTTCCCCTCTCATTTTGATTTTGCTAATTGTTCTTTTCCCTTCCCTCCTCCTATTTGACCCACATACCATAAATCCTGGATAGTTACCAGAAGTGTCTTCTAGATGTGGAAGTCTTGTCGTGTTTTTGACCAGATAAAAAAAGGACTGGGTTGAAAGGGTCAGAAAAACGCAGTCTTCAGGATATTCTGTGAATTCTGCTTCTGAATTCTCATTACCATTTTCCTTTATTTCACCGTTTCCTTCTGAGCTTTGAATTCTTGGCACGAGAGGGGGAAAAAAATGGCAACCTTTAGACTAGAGTTTGAAAGCTTAGGAAAAGAAAAATTATCATATAAATAATATTCTACATTGCCTTTTCCTAGCCAAAGGAGAGGTCAGAAACTTCAAAATTCAAGATACAAAATGCGTTTGACATATACCAGGGTGAAGGTGGAGAGAAAGGATCCAATTCCAAACAGGAACAAAAATGTTTGAATTTATTTTCTGACTCTGGAGAGATTTAGAAGTTGAAACGTCGCAATTTAGTTGGCTTTTCTCAGCAGCAGTAGGCATTTCCATTTCACTTGGGAAGAATAAAATGAGGCAAACAATCCAAGATTAAATGAAAACAGGTGGGATAGAGAGACGCATGTATATTTTATCACCTGGAATATGAGTATCTGCCTCTCGTGGTTTTACAGGCTTGGGGGCAATAGAAGAAATAGTACCATCTATAAACTGAATCAGTGCTCATTAAACTCATTGGGAGCAATTTAGTTAGGAAAACAGCATAGATGGAAAACAAGCCCTTTGCTTTCATTGGATTTTACAATAGGGAGCTCTCCCAGTTTTTAAACCATAAGGCTGGAAGGAACTAACTGTAGAAGTGTGGGATTGGACTTTGGGGAGACTATGCTTTTGTAGAGACAAGAACCTATATACAGCAGAAGACTGAGGTTAGACAGTGTATTTTCTTCAGACCCCATGAATAATAGCCTTAATATGATTCTCTCACCATTGCTCCATTCTATCTTCCATGACCAGCACCAGCCACCTTCCCAAGCTGAACTCCCCCTCTGGCCCTAACCCTTCTCAGATGGTTCTCCAAAATACTTCATCCTCTGCAGCCTGCTGACACTAAGGCTACTGCTATATGTTCAGAAGCAACACAAATTATTGTATAATCATAACTGTACACAGTACAGCATACTCTTACCTCTAAAAAAAAACCACAATAACATCCACTTAAAACACAAATTAACTTTCTTTTCATTAAGAGGCTGTTCTTTATGGCCAGTGAAGTCCTTCCAGGATAAAGAAGTCATTCTTCCCTATGTCCATGTTTGGCTGGTTTCAATTCATTGACCACATAAACGGGTCCCCGGCTCCAGGAGTTATGCTAGGTAGTGCACATGATAGAAAGAAGGGGAAGAGGAAAGCGCCATCCCCTTTCTGGGAGCTTTATATCTTACCTTGTTGGCTGACCATTTATTGTTGGTTAAACCAAGTTCTAGGGGTAACTGATTTTTATAAGTCAGTAATTGAAACTTTGAACCTAGATCTGTGCAATTCTAAAGAGCATGAATTTTCCACTATCCTGAAGTTTGAGATGATTCAGAGGGAATACATATTTGTGCCTGGACCAGTCAAAATTCTATTTATCAGAAATAATCTTGTAAAGAAAGAGCACTATTGTCTTGCCTGAGGGATTCATCCCTGGGCAAGTTCACTGTGGATTCAGTGAGACTGAGAAATGACAACAGAACATTACTGGGGTAAAAAGGTTCATACCCGGCTTTATTCTCACAGCAGTAGGTTGAGCACTAGAATCACATCTGCATCCAACAGTCTGCAGGTCCATACCCCACTTCTGTCCCTGCCACTGCCCAGAGCACTGGGCAGAGATCTTTATATAGTGACTCAGTAAATAATAGCTTATTGCCTATGGGTATGGAAGCAGTAGCCTAGCAGTCGGCCAATTACATCATCAAGTAATTTAGGGTCAGGTGAGGATCCTGGCCATAGGACCTTCCATTTTCCCCACAACTGTATTAATTTGGAAGAAATTCTCTTCTAAGCCCACCCACCCTCACCCTGTTTCTGATGATACCTTTGGTTCTTGAAAAGCTGGCAAGGGCATAAGGGACAAGAAAAGGAATTTGCATTGCCTCTGAGAGGGATAAGGTAAGAGGGGAAGCAGAAAACCTCTGAAGTCTTTTTCAGATGCCCCATTTGTTTGTGACTGGGGTATCTGTGAAAACGGTAGAAAGACTTGAACTTCAATTCATTGCTGACTGCAGGTATGAGAGACTCAGTTCACATAGATACACAAATTGAAGGGTCAGGGAGGATTCTCATATGTGGATTAGACTCACCTGTGATGGACTCTTTCTGCTGCTTGGTTTTCCCAACTCTCCTTCCAATAGAAATTCCCACCTTCCCAAAGAAAACTAGCTATTCAAAAACATGTTCTGCGTTCTTAACAAATTGCCTCTTCAGATCAGATGTGTTTGAAGTATGACTAAGGTCATATCGTACCAGGAAAGCCCAAGACCACCAGAGGAGCTTCCTCTCCCAAGGAACATCCAGGATCCCCAGTTTGAAGGATATTGGTGTGTCGTCAGGGGTTGAAGCAGGCATGTCTTTAATGCTCGTTAGAATCGCAGTGTCCTCATTCAACAGTCTGATAAGAAGAAAGCTTCTGTAAAAAATCAATGCTTTTTATTTTTTTAAAGGTTTTTCATTGTGAGTCTCAGACTTGGCCCACACACTCTCTGGACAGAACAATGAGAGGCCCCAGTCCCTTACAGCTTAAAATGTCTCCCCCAGAGCCAGCATGGGTACTCATGGTGTGTTGTACTCAGGGCACCATTGGATCTTCCTAAGGCTGGTTCATTATATTGTAAAGGTGCATCAGGCATTGACAGGAACATCGGTTTCATGATCAATCCTTGCATGGTGGCAAAAGGAAAATGCACCATTTCTGTTTTTGTCCAAGTATCCCTGGCAGAATTGCAATACCTCATTTTTTTTTTCAATGTCATGCCTTTGTTTGATGCAGTCTTCCAGTTAAATAATGAAGATACAAGCAGGCTAAGAGTTGTTCAAGTTGAAGGGTGCAGAAAATTCTAATTGTACCTTATCTTTATTGTTTCAAAGAGCAACATGAAATATGCTTAGGGTGAAACCATTAATCAAAAAGAAGTTACTGCTCACTACTCAACAGATTTAAATACACCAACATGATTTCCTTTACTAAGTAAGCAACATGCTAGTCAATCATTTCTTACAACATGGTCCCTTTAAATTATCAAAGTGTAATTCCAGGTCTTCTGTGCTGTTTGAAGAGGAACACTGAGGTCTTTAACAACAGGATTTCATGCTTGAATTTTCATATCTTTGGCAGGAAGACTGCCAATGGTCTGGTGTGAATAATGGAAATATGAAAGTGTTTCCTGATGTACATTTTTAAAAGAAAAGGACATACCTTTTTCTCTCCTCTGGATTGAGCAAAATCCTCTAGATTTTCTGCAGAGCCTTTTCTGTCTAACTAAATAAGCATGCTGCCTACCCCTTCAGATCACTACATTGCTGCGACCCCCCCCCCCCAGATTGATGCCAAGCAAATGAATGAAGTCTATGGTCCTTCTTGCTAATCAAAAACTTTGTTTTATAAGGATTTCTAAGGACTCTCATTATGATGTCTCTGTGGTAAGGATGAAATAGGTAGCTGGACTTTCCCTTCCTGCTTAGAGTTTTGCTGATAAAGGTGAACTTTTGTTGTAAAATCCTGTGCTTAACAGGACACCATTGTTATCAAATACCTATTGTGTCTCTATTTTGTATCAAGTGACTTAATATGCAGCATGCAAATTTTTAAAAAACTCCTTTTTTTTTTTTCTTTTAACTACTCTTAGTTCACAAACCAAAGAAAAATGGAAAAACAGCTATAACATGATATACAAAGTCTAATAATAGAAAGATGGATGTGAAAGTATAGATTATGGGGCAATTCACTCTCCATGAGAGTAAGATGGCAAAGGAAGTACAGAGGGTTGCATTTGGGCACAGCTTTAATGGATAACTGGGACCAAGTGGGGGAAGGATGTTTCTAAAGTGGAAACTGCTAGAAAAGTTAACCAGTGTGAACACGGGTAAAATTTCCAAAAACAGTGAGTCAGATCAGGGCAGAGCGGGAGCAGTTTCTTCTATCACTTGATACCAGAGATGGTAACATTGGGTTTCCAGTTCTACCATTCTAGGTTTCCATGCTGATACTACAGCTCAGAGTTTGCAGACTGACTAAATCTAGTTTACAGATGGGTATTGTTTAGTCTGCAGTGTTTTAAAAAATTCTAATTTGATGCCAACATTCAAAGTCAGGTGATTTCACATCCGAATGCGATTTCTGACTTTCCTTGAAGAACTAGAGGTGTGTCAAGGCTGGCCCGCATTGCCAAAAGGCCGCTGTGGGCTGAGATGTGGGGACCACCCATTTAGGTGCGACAGGATGGCTGGACTCTGCCAAGAGTGTCTTCTCCATGCTTGCTGCCCTCATTTTATCTGTTTGGTACTGTGCACTTTGATCTTATCACCCCTGCTTTTTGGCTCAATCAATGTATTTACTCCAACAAGAAAAATCATGATATTTGTAGAGTTGTTTAGTCCACATTTTACTCAAGTATAACATACATTAACAAAAATGCATGAGTCAGTAGAGCTCTTTGAATTTTCATTAAACAAACTCCCTTGTGTAACTACCCGGAACAGGAAATAAAGTAACAGCAACCCAAAGACCCCCTCCAGACCCTTCCTATCAACAATGGAACACAACTATTCTAACTTCTAACACGATAGGTTCATTTGGGCTGATTTTACATGTTTAGAAGTGGGACAACACTGTGTATTCTTTTATATACAGTTTCTTTAAATTGATATAATGGTTTTGAAATCCATTTGTGGTATTTCTTGAAGCAGTACTTGCTCATTTCCTTTACTGCATAGTATTCCATTTTGTGAACAGATACCAAATTATTTATGCTTCCAGTTTGTAGCACTTATTCATAAAGTGGCTATAAAAATTCCTTTACATGTCTTTTGATGCACATACATAAGCCTCTTTTTTATTACATGGTTATAAGTGGAATTGCTCAGTGGGGGAGTAGGAATAAATATAGCTTTGATAGATACTACCAACAGTTTCCTAAAGTGGTTCTGTCAACTCAAACTTTCACCAGCTTTATGTAAGAATCCCATTTTTCCACACTGTCATCATCATTTGGTATTGCTTTTTTTGCCATTCTCTTAGGTATAAAATGGTATCTCACTAGTGTTTTGATTTACATTTCTCCAATGACTAATGATGTAAAGCAATTTTGTATATTTATGGGCTTTTTGGACATCCATTTTTTGTGAAGTGCCTATTCAAGATTTTTGTCCATTTTAAATGAGTGGATTTCTTTTTTAGTTTTTGATTAGTATGTGCTCTTTATATTCTGAATAAATTTATTTTATTATATATATATTCTAAAATGAATTTTCCAATCTATGGCCTGTCTTTCATTCTTTTAGTGATGTCTTTTGATTAACAGAAATTCTTAATTTTCATAAGGTTCAATGTATGAAGCTCTTCCTTTTAATCAGTGCTCCTTTGATCTTATTTTAAATTATATTTTTAAATTATTCATTGCTATATATATTTATATCTATATCTACATGAATATAATGCAATCATTCTTTGTATACTGACCTTGTAATCTACCACCCTAATAAATGCACGTTTTCTATAAATTCAATAATAATATATTTTTCTCTCATTATGAGTATTCTAGGACTAACAAAACAATGCTGAATTGAAGTTATATTAGTTATCTATTACTGAATAGCAAATTATCTCTACATTTAGAAGCTTAAAACAGCAAACATTATTTATAGGCCAAGTCTGTGGGTTGAAGTTTATCTGAGTGCCTCTGCCTTAAGGTGTTTAATGAGATTATGGTCAAACCAGTTGTTCAAGGCTATGGCTTAACTGAAGACTCCAGTGGAAAAGCTTGGAGGAGGGGATTCATTTCCAAGCTCATTTACATAATTGTAGGCTGGCCAAGCTCCTTTGCTCTTTGGGTATCTTTACAAGTCTACGTCAAAACATGGCAGCTAGCTTTTCCCATGGAGAGTGGTTTAAGAGAATGAGAGAAAGTGAGAGCCAAGTTGGAAGTGACAGTCTTTTTATAACCTAACCTCAGAAAAAAAATCTCAGCACTTCTGCTATATTTAACTTGTTAGAAGTGTCCAGCCTTCACTGAAGAGAAGATTACACTAGAATATGAGTACCAGGATATAGGAATCCCAGGGTGTCATGTTGGGTGTTACCTACCACAGAAGGGGCATAGGAGCTTCCTTGGCTCAATCTTAATTTGAATAGTAATACTTTCACTACTTTACCATTAAGTATACTCTTTGTTATATATATTTTTTTGATGCTTTCTTTAGATTAAGAAAGTTTTCTTCTACTCAATATTGCTAAAAAGTGTTTTCATCATGAGCATATACTGAATTTTATCAATGCTTTCTCTGCATCTACTTAGATTATGAGATAATTTTTCCTAATGTGTGCATTTGCATTGATTGATTTTTTTACAGTGGTGATTATCCTTACTTTTCTGATGTGAGCTCAGTGTGGTGATGCCCTTCATTTTATATATGGATAGGTTTTATTTGCAAATGTTTTGTTTAGGTTTTTCCACTGATGGTCATGAGACAGACTGATTTATAACAGCCCTTTCTTATAATATTATTGTCAGAAATTGCTATTAGAGTTTTGCTGCCCTTAGAAAACGAGTTGGAAAGTGCTCCTTATTTTCCATGATTTCTATGAGGCTGATAAATTTCTCCTTTAAAATTGGAAAAAAATTACAAGCAAACCAGTTGGGTCTTAAGTTTTCTTTGTTGAATTCATTATGAATTTTATTACTTTAATAACTAATATTCTATTCAAATGATCTATCCCTATGTCACTTTTGAGGGTTTGTTTTTCACACACACACAATCTAAAGTTTAAAATATATTAGAATAATGATCATAAAATCCTTTTAGTATCTTTTTAATGTCAATGGTAACAATTATGATGTCTCTCATTCATTATAATGGTGATGTTTTTACTTCTCACTACTTTTTTTTGCTCCATCAAAACTGATTTTTACCGTTTTTAATAATATTTCCAAATAACCTACTTTTGACTGTTGATTGTATCCATTATATCTGTTTTCTATTTAATTAATTTGATCAATTCTCATATGTTTATTACTTTCTTCTTCTGCTCTCTTTGAATTTGATTTGCTGCTTTTTTCTTGAAATTATTTGAAGTAGATATTTAAATCATGAACTGTCAGACTTTCTTAATTTCTAATACATCCAGTCATGGATTTAAAATCTTCTCTAAGTAAGGCTTTAATTTAGGTTTGGTGTGATATATTTTCTTTTTTGTTGAGCTTAAAATATTTTCTAATTTGCATGGTAAATTTTTTCTATCTTAATTCCATCCTGGGCAGAGAATATAACCTGCCATATTTTAATCTTCTCAAATTTGTTGAGATTTGCTTTTTTTGCTCAGCATATGATCAATTTTGCTAAATGTTCCCTGTGTACTGAATGTGGACATTACATTAATTGGGAGCAGTAATATATATGTGTCAATTAGGTCGATTAATAAATCAACTTTCTTAGTTTCACCTTTTGTTTATCTGTTTGCTCTATTAGTTACTGAGAGGATTATGTTACACTCTGCCATTATGATTGTGAATTTGTTTATTTCTTTTAAATTTTTTTCTATTTTTGCTTTATGCATTTTGATGTGTTTTTCTGTTATAAAAATTTAGTATTGTTATATTTTTCATGTGGATTCATTTTATACTTTTTTTTCCAGCTTTATTTAGGATATGATGAACATATAGTATAATTCACCCGCTTAAATGCAAAATACAACAGATATAAGTATCTTTGCATAGGTGTACAATGATCACTACAATCAATTTCAGAACATTTTCTTCACTCCAAAAAAAAATTGAATTTATTTTAAATTCTATGATCAATAATTTTGGTACATGGATCACCTATGGGCCTGTTTCTCTTGACTGTATTTTTTCTTTCTTCATGTATGTTTATTTTGCACTAAGATACCCAGTAATCTTGAATGAATGCTGGGCATTGTAAATGAAATGTTACAGAGGTTTTGTATGATGTTATTCAGAGAATATTTCATTTTCTTCTGATAGATTAAGGGTAAACCAACTTGATCCAATCAAGAATTGAGATGGTGCAAGCCTGAGTTTCTATCTTTGTAAAAGGTGGTCTATTTTTAATTTTTGCTTTACTCCTAGGATATAGGCTCCCTCGTCTCTCAAGTGAGATGCTGGTATGTTTACCAGAAGCCTCCTTTGAAGTGCTCTTTAATTCAAATTCTGTCTCACCAGCAAAAGTTTGCTGTAAAGCTGTGCTTAATTAACATTTTATTTCCTAGCCACTGCTCTTCTTTTCTTGTATGCTTTAACTATATGAAGTTCACAATTTGGCAAATGCTTTGGGGGTAAAACTTGTATGGAATTTTAGAATCGTTTCTCTGGAGTTTCCTTTCCTCTGAGACATTAGAACCCCAAGTTTCAGCTAGCTCAGTCAATCTGAACACAAATTTTTGTCTCCTCAAGCTAATGAGACTACAGAAGGCTTGAGCTGCCACTTTTCTTCTTGGCTTTCTTAGCCCCACACCTCTTACAAACTAGTAAATGCCTCAAGGAGAGTACATGGGATAATATATTTTTCTTCAAAATCATGGTTGTTCTTCAAGGCCTTCAAACAGTTGTGAGGGGGAGAACTGCTTTGTTTAATTTGTATTTACCTAGATTTTATAGGTGTCTAGGCAGAACGATTGGCTTGTATAAGCTACTCCACCATTGCAAAAAGCAGAAGTTATAATCCATTAAAGATTTGCTGATGAAAATTTTTATGCAATTATCATTATTACCAATGCTGATATATATATATTTTAATTTTTTTGTTTCCTCATTCTTTTCTTTTTAAGTTTATTTTGATATCATTAATCTACAATTAAATAAGCAATATTATGGTGATTACACTACCCCCTTCATCAGGTCCCCCCCACCAACCCCATTACAGTCCCTGTCCATCAGCAATGCTGATATTTTAACTTCATCTTCATAAAATTGAATCTGATTTGGTGCTAACTACACAGAAATTTATATTGAAAAAGACTTTAGAATATATATCTCTTTCTAATCCCCCTACTTTGCAAGGGTCTCATCAATTTAGTGATGCAGTTGAGACTAGAACACTGGCCTCCAGGCTTAGTCCAGTATGTGTTCCTATACCATGGGGCCTCGTGCATAATGCCAACGCATTCTCAAAGCTGTGTACCTACATCCTTCCAACACTCCTTCAGCAGGGTTAAGGAATTTTTAGCTGAGATGACTTGAGAATGAATGTACTCTTGAAGTTATGCAAGGAGTTCCTACAAATATTCCAACAAGTTTTATTCTGACCAGTCTCCCAGTAGGAAATTATCTTCTCATCCTTCATCTTTTATCCCTAAAATATATATATATATATATAACCCATATAAATGAGTAACATCCGTAGGCAGAATCATGCTAGAAACCCAGGGAAGGTATAATTGTTCCAGGACTGGAGAAATGTCCACATCCGTTGGTGGGGACTTCGGGAATGAAACCAGAGAACACCATTAATGTAAAATAAACTGTAGCCCCTCAGACCAGTTTCAGTTAAACAGCTCCCCTGCCAGTACTTCTGCAGCTGGCACCAGCTGCAGTTAAAGAAAGTTCATGTTTCTCGGGAGACCCTACTATAGAGAGGCATCTTTAATTTAAGAAAGCAGGATAAATCTCTATCTCTCTCTTCCCCTAACAAGTGTTTTCACAGGCCTGGCAGTGGGATTGGAATTATGTAGGCAGTGTCTACATATTACTTTGGTCTCCAAAGACTAAGCATGTTAAATAACTGCTTGCTGTAAAGTCAACATAGGCTCTACCAGAGATCAGCATCTGGGAGCCTCTCAACAAAACCCTGGTTGAGCAACTTTCAGCATGCTTGTCATGTGACCAGGCTGCTCCATGGTGTGAATGATATACCCAGCTCAAAGACTTTTCAAGAGCCAGCTATAAAAATACACAGAATTCTGCCTGGTTACCCATGTGAAACTTTATTTCCCCACTGCATATTTGTCCTGAAATTAAGCTCACTCCTTTGAGAGATATGGGAATTTGCTTAGCCAGCAATACAGTCATGAAAAGGCAGTTCCCAATATTTCCTGCCCAACAGCCAGGGAACACCCCAGGCACTAGGGACCATTCTGGTTAATATATATCAACACATTGCTCCTACAGAAAGCAAAATAAAGGTTTTTATATTGAGAATCTAGGCATTCTGGCCATGGCATTTTATTTGCAGAGCTTATTTTATATCATCAGTGATAATTACCACCTTGAAATTCATTAAACATAATGAATTTAAAAATACGCCATGGCTACTGAAAGCAGTGTGGTTTTACATATTCTCAATTCCCAGTATCTGCCAAAGAAGGCCACAGAATTGTTGCCAGGTAACTAAAGAAAACAAATACATCATTTTTTAGAGCTAGAGTTTATATTTTAGGAAGTAGCAGGCATGACAGAATTTTCTGGAAATGTTTTATATTTTAATATGGGTGAAGGTCAAAGGAATATATCAAAGGGATATATAATATTTGTCAAAGCTCATCAAACTCTACACTTATGTACATTTCACACCTATGAATCGTGCTTTGAATTAAAAAGGGGGATGAGGAGGAAAAGACAGAAGACTCTCATGCTCTGGTATGAACAACAGGTCATGCACTGAGAGAAAGAAGTAGGAACTCTCTTCCCAGTTACCAAAGGGACCAGATGGGAGAGGCTGCTCGAGAACTAGCAGCCAGGCAGATTGTTCATAGAGAGCCCTCTACATGGGGTTTAACTTTCTACTCCTCATGTGATTCCCTGAATGTATCTGTGTCCTTATTGTATGCTATACATTCTTTTTGAAAACAATAACAAAGGTCATCAAGAGCTTGGTACTATCAAATGGCTCCTCTTGACCTTACAACCATTCTGACCAAGGCTCCCCTATTTGGTAGTGACCCAGTGGTCCTTGCAGAGCAGTGGCCACTTTCTGGATTGCAGTCAGTTCATCAGAACTCTAAGGAAAACTTTGGGACCACCGATCATGTCCACTGGGGCAGTAGAAAAAAAAGAACCCATGTTTAGAAACGACTTCCCATGTCTTTCCCCCCAGACATCTTTCTGTGCTTTCTTTTCTTCAAGATTCTCACTGAAGCCACTAAAGATTAAGAAAAAAGTGTCAGAGAGATCTGGATGTAGTATTAAAGTAAAGCACTATTGCTGTCTTTCAGAATTGGAAGATATTTTAGAACAAGAACATCTTGAAGAGAAGTCGTTTTTCTTGATTTCCTACAGTAAGTGTAGAATAATAATAAGCCAGGTACTAAAAAATTATCTTTGGGATAATTAATAAGCATATCCAAACCTGCTTTTGTTGTTTTTCTGTGTAAATGGTTATAACTTACAATAAATAATTAATATGGCCTCCATTTCCATTTGAGACTGTTGCCAAGTTGTTTCCTTTCAGAACAAAAGAGACAGTTCTGAAAAATCAATTCCATCAGCAGAATGCCTTAGGACTCTTTCTGTAGTTCACCTTGCAACTCATTATTTCTATGAAATATCTTCTCTCTAAGACCAGAAATGAGGGTGTCATTTTGTAGAACAGAATCTAGAGGCAAGAAGGTACAATGGCTCAATTTTACTTCCTATTTCATTTATATATATATATTTTTTTTAAAGCCCAATACAAAATACGATGGTGGAAGGTAGGAAGACTAGTGGACTGACAGTCCATCTGTGTTTTGCCGTATGCTATTGAATGACTACGTGAGGAATGACTATGTGAGGTCAGCAGTGGTGGTGGTGGGAAAGCATGTGCAGAACTTGAGAAGAGTACCACCAGTTAAGGACCCTGGCTTCAAGTCACAGTCGTGCTACTGGATAGGAATGTTCCCTCAAGCTGTCCCTCTCTCCTGTCCCTAGTCTTCGTTTCCTCATCTGTTAAGACACAGCATGATTCCAGGTAATCCCCAATGCTCCATCCAGCCCTATGATGTTGTGCAGTGGGCCGTGAATGGGTAGCCTTGCTCAATATTTATGCATGGAATTTTAAGACTTTTAAATCACACAAGTACATCTCAACATAAAGAAGTGAATCCATTTGCCTCTTCCTATGGCTTGTACTTTTCCACAATAAATGATTATTTTCATTTCCCAAGAAATGGCCATTTACAGATCAAGAAGTGAAATTAGTAAAAAAGCAGATGCTTTGGCACATCCTGTCCCTTCCTGACACTCAATTTCCTCTAACTAAAGTGAAAGTCGTATTTGCTTAGGGAATAGGGGATCAGCCTTAAGAATCCCAACTGGCTCTCCAGTCAAGGTCATTTAAAGGGCAGAGGGTAGCCAAGGTAAACAATTCAAAACTCCCCAAGCTTATTTTTAGTTTGAACTATCAGCCTGCTTTCTTGTTTTCTTTCCAATGGGCTCCCACATAATCTGATTTTGATTACTCAGTTAATGAGGGTATTTTGAGGTTTGGCCTTTGTTCCTCCGACTTTCTCAGGACTGTTTGATCCACTGGTCCAAGGCATGCCATTTAATGTTCTTGAAATTTTATTCCCTTCTCTCTGCAAAACAAGTAGCAGTTCTCTACCTGACAAGAATGATTAATACACCCTGGTGTGTTGACTCTCGCATTATTATTTACAATCTATATAAATAAAGGGATTCAAAGAGAAATCACATACTGCACAAAACACAGACTTAAAACATTAATTAAAAAAAAGCACACACAGCTGAGAACAGATGTTTACATTTTCCTGGGGCCCTAATATAGAACCAAGCAAATAACTAAGAGCTAGATAAGTTAGTTCCCCCATAACCTCAACAGTAGGTGGCACTAAAAAATCTATCTAAACGTTGTGTATCCTACAGTACTTGTTGAATCCCTACCTCCTGGTCCCGAATTACAGAGCCCTTTCCCCTTCTGTGAAATTACCACCATTGAATGTAAACACAATGTGTGGCCAGGATTCTTGTCCTGAACCTTGTGACTTTAATGAGGCAAGCCCTGTGGTTGAAAGCTAATGATACTTCTTAGAATTTTAAAACTCTTGCCTACTTACAGTTGTGTTCCAAACCCATCTGGAAATCACACACAGTTCTTGGCAAAGCTTGATTTGCAGGCAGCAGAGCAGTGGGGTGGGTGAACAACAGGTAGAAAGAGGAAAAATTGTAGAGTGCACCCAGGACACGCTCTGCATCTCACTCATTCTGCAGGATTGTCTTTGTTAGGACCTTGTGGGTTACGACTAATGTAATTTCTGTCATTGGAGAAGAAAGAAAGCAAGGAAGGGAAGAAGGAAAGAGAGAGAGAGCTATTAAAAAAATATCTTTTATGAAGCCAGACTCTGTGCTAGATCCTGGAGACACAAAGGTGAATAAAAGGTCTCTAACCTTGAGATTTTCCTAGTCTGATGGAGGCAGTATGTGTCTGTGACAATTGCAAGATAGTGTGATAACTTCAATTAGTTACACAGTTACTTAATTTTGTTCTTCTAACTATATTATAGGGTAAAACTACATAGGATATCCATTAAGACCCTGAGTTTCAAGTTCAAACTGACTTGAGGTCTCAATCCCAGCTCTGCCACTGGCTATGTGTGCACATTCCTTAGTCAGCAAATCCCTCGTGACCTTCAGTATCTCCATTTGTGGCACGGGGTAGGGGTGGGGAAATGTGTAGCAATGACACTTACATCATGGGGATGATTGTAAGAACTAAACAAAATAATGCATGCAAATGTTTGCAGAGGACTTAGAACAGAGTAAGGGCTCAGTAAAGCATTAGCTCTTTTTACAAGCATTCCCACTTCACAGAGGAGAAGTCAGGCCCAGGAGCCTGTACCCTGGTTTTCAGGGGCTTATGTATAGCAAAAACAGGACTTGATTTTGTATCTGATTCTGAGCCCAAAGCCTTTCTCTGTGCAAAAGGAACAAAACCATTAAAATGACTCAGTTAAGTGTGATGTCCAGAAAGATGCACCTCCATGTCTGTGTTCTCTCCCTCCACATCTGTCATTGCATTTGAAGCTGTTTCAGAGCCTCACCTCAGTGGTTACAGGAGTCCTCAAATATCACAGACCATGTATTCATGGGATCGCTTTTCATCTGCCCATAATAGAACAAGATCTGAGATTGTGTCTAGAGGAGGCCCAATAAGTCAGAGAAATAACAATTTTTTTCCCATCAATGTTCCATATTCCATAATAAGATGCAGCATGTAAAATCTCACTGTAAGCTAGTTCTTTCATTCATTCATTCATTCAGTGGTCAAAGCAATTTTTCTTACACACTTATTTTTGTGACAGGCAAAGATTGTGTTAAAGATTGAGGATTGAATTCTGAATAAGACAAAACCCTTGCTCTTGGGGTACTTAAATCCTATTCAGAGAATAAGAAATGAGCATGTGAACAAAATAATGCTACATTTTTAAATAGTGATAAGTGTTATAATAAAAAAAAAGCAGGAAGATAAGATGCAGAAAAGATAGAGGGGGCTAGTTTGGATTGAATGTTCTAGGCAAAGTCTGTCTGAGATGATGACTTTGAATAGATTCCCAAAAGAGAAGATGGAGTCATGGTAAGCAAGTGAGGGAGTGTATGAAACAAGATTCCCGAGTATAGGAATTGGATCAAGAGAGGCCACCCAGGCCACAGGAGAGAGATGGGATGTTATTCCAAGTATAATACAAAGCCGTAAGGTTTTAAACTTGATGTGAGTTACTTTTTTTTTTCAAAGTTTTCTTGATGCTTTGTGGAGATGGACAGCGGAAGGACAAGGATAGAAAAAGAAAGACCCAGTGGGGAGATGACAACATAGTCCTGGTTAGATATGCTGCTGACTTGGAGCAGAGTAGCTGAGTTGTCAAGTTTTCCCTGAACTAAAGCAGTTATTTGTATGAACATTTAACATTAGAGACTTTATTTGAATAATATATAGAGCAGTGTTTCTATATCAGAGATAGAGCCATAAGGGAGTCTTCAAGGTTTGAAATTAAGGGACATTTAATAAAGAGTTAAATGCTCTTTGAGGTTCTTCTTAAAGTGTTGCTTCCAAAAAACCTCAGAGAAGCATCTTCTGAAATCTAGGCCACTTGAACTCCAAGATCTAGCATTGTTTTGTTTGAGTGTTGAAAACATAAATGATGTTAAACCTGTCCCACCCTCCCTTCCTTACTTTAAGAAATGGAGTTTCTTACGGTCCATATAGCAACAATCCCAGTTTGACCCGTCATATGATATCCTCTCTCTCTTAGGTTGTGGAGAAACTTAAGGAAAACCAGAAGAAAAGAAAAGTGTGAGGAAAGTTCCATTAAAGACGCTCCCTCAGTTACTGTGACAGAACACTTTGCAAACACTCAAAGCTGCAAGAGTGACTGTCACATGCCATCACTCAGCAAGGAGCACATGTGTGAAAAAGGAAATACCTGGTCACTAAGAAACTAAATCCTCTAAATTGCTACTGTCTTTGGCTCCATTTTGAAGAATAAACCACAGAAACTAGCAATATCTGACCATTGATTTATATAGTTTCCACCCCACTTTCAAAGACCAGTCAAGCCGCAGGCATCCAGCATCAACTCCCACAGGGATAAATCTGGTCAGCCAACCAGGCCAGCTTCAGGGAGACCATCCTGGTAACAGGTGAAATCCATCTTTTACTTCAGACTGGAGCAAGAAGATGATATCAAGATTACTCTTTGTAAGTACAAAATCTTCCTCTTTTTAAAGGTATTAACATTTTCTTCCAGTGGAAAGGCACCAAGATACTGCCATCCCCATAGCTTTAAAATAATCTTAAACCCAGAGGCTTCATGGAGGTGTCCATGAAAGGTTTGAAAGAATACATCAGGCCCTTTAAATTATATTCTCAATGCTATCTGAGTGCATATTTTAGGGGCCAAGACCCATAGCTTCTAGGTACATAGGGGTATGTGTCTTCAAAAGCATAGTACTCAATAAAGTATCTCTTCCTTCATTCTCCCTGCTCCTTCAAACTCCAGATTTTAAAAAGACTCCCTCCAGTGGAGGCAGCAAAACTTATTCTGTGGCTAAACATTATCTGAATAATGTTTAATATAATAACGTAATAATATAAATGTGAAGTGTTCCTCTTGTACCCAAGGCAAACGGTACAGTATTCACATGGTTGGGTAATGGGGCAGTCAAAAAAGGTATATATTAAAATTCTTAAAGCTTGTAATGCCATTTGCTGGGTAACAGGAAGTGTTTGCTTCCAGGCATATGTCAACTTTGTCTTTGGGGTGTGTATGCCCTCTTTGGAGACCACTACCCCAACCCTTAATATAGAGTGCTTCTAACTGAATGATCCTTAATCAAACAGGAGCTCTGAATCAGGGTTTGCACACTGGCAGTTTCTATGATTGTGTCAACATGGTGTCAAAGAATGGAGCAGTTGGATGGATTTATTCTTTCTGTAACCTGTGACTCCTTCTTCAACCACATACACCCACTCATAAACACACCTGGTGTTAAGTCACGTCACATGCTGGTCATGGTAGGCAGTGGTAGAAAGGATGGGCTAAGCCCATTGGGCAATGAAAATGTCATTCAAACACCTCCTCAAGATCCTTGGGAAGCCCTAACTCAGCCTAGGATATTAAATGTTGTTTAGATTTTAGACTTCCCTTCACAAGAAAGCTATTTGTTCTTAAGGTGCATGTGTGTCTTGAAAATTGGTTTCTACTGGTTAGGATATCAAGCCAACCCACATCAGGAGGAAGGAAATGCTAGAGAGTTAGGGGGAACTATCTTCATAGTTTGATATTCCCCCCATAGTGTTATTTTAGCTTGAATCAGCCAAACAGGATATTAAATGTTGAGTACTGCAATTGCCTAATTTAGACATGGAGGCCAATTTATAACCCTAGGACAGAGAGTGTAAATTCCCCTGAAGGAAATGAACATTCCCATTTCCACAAATCCTGGAGAAGAAAAGAAAAAGAAAGACACGTCTTGAATCCAGGGAGATAAGAACTCTTTTTCCCTCTTGCTGAGCCCAAGAGACAGCTGGGAGCCTGTCTTCAAGGAAGACCAGAAGTGGTCGAAGCACCCACGTGGAGAGAGGTGAGGTCTGACGCTGGACATCAAGCAAACCAACGCTGAGGAAGAAGACCTGTGTGGCAGAGACTAAAAAGTTGTTCAGAGTGCAACTATAGTTTCTGTATGGTAGTTTCCTGCTCTTGTTTCCAAACCTTGACCTTAACTGTCCTTTGGGGAATTACTAGAGATGCCTGTCACCATTGTTAGGGTGAAGTAGCACTGAGATGGAGATATGTAACAGAGGGTTGGTAAAACTGACAAGTGAAAACCGTGTGGGACTCATCAAATACATAAACCATCCCCTGGCATTCTCAGATAAACCAAGCTCCCCATAGTCCCTCAGGATGACAGCTCAGACAGTTAACATTTGGGTGTTAAAGGGACAAGAGACCAGAGAGACCCTTGGGTACATAAGCACAGGCTGGAGAAAGGAGTGCAACATAAACTCTAGTGTTTAGTTACTAATAACAGATACCATTTCCTAAGCGCTCCCTGCCACACAGCACACCCTTTCCCTAAACCATCTCCTTTGATCTCCACAAGAGCAAACAGGCAGTTTCCAAGTAGCAGGAAGCTGTCCCAGTCCCCTCCGTGGACTCCCTCACCTTCAGCTCTCTGCAACACAACACTGATGAAATCACTCAATCACAAAACGGAGCCAGACATGCTTTGGAGTTAAAAACACCGGAGTCCAAATTAATACATTGCCACTGATTGAATCATGACTTTGGGTGATGGCATTAACCTCCGCAGGTGTCAGCTTTCCTCCCAGTAAAGAGAAGGTCATAGAAGTTCATTGTGAGGATTAAAGGAGATAACACTGGTACCTGAACAATATACCTTCCCACCTCTTTTTCTGCTCTATGCCCCACATAAAGCAGTCTGTCACCTCCGAGAGTTGCTTCTCAAGCTTCAGGGAGCAAACTGAAGGAATGTATGGAGTTGTGAAGACGCCGTGTCTAGTTTGGCTGTTCTGGGATGCTGCGTTTCTAAGAAGCTCCCAGGTGGGAGTGATCCTGCTGGGTCTCAGACCCCGCTTTGTGTGGTGAGGACCTGTTGTATGAACTCTAAGTGCCCTTCTCCAGAACTCACTGCTTGGCACCACCCTGCTCTTCCATTTCTACCACATGACTTTCCTCTCTGTCCTTGGCCTCGGATTCGTGCTCCATTAGCCACTGTTGAAACACATCTCATATTTCCGCATCTCTGCTTTTTCTCTCTTTTGTATCATCCTAGCACATGTCAAGATTCCGACTCATCTGCTATTTTATTTGCTTGGAAATGCCTAATCATGTTCAATAACCCAGTTCAACTGATGCTGTTAGATAAGCTTTCTGATTTTACCCCCCACAGCAGCACAGCCCTGCAGAGAAAATCAAGCCTTTCTCCATGCTCCCAGAGCATTTTGTGCTTCTGCTAGAATATGCAGCACACTGGATTGTACTAGCCAGGTATTTATCATATTTGTTGACCTTATACAAATATAGACTCAATGTCAAGGACCATGTCTCATTTTAGTTTTATCTTTAACATACAATAGTTCTTAGTGAATCATTTCTTGATAAACACTAATTAAAATATATCAGTGTAAATGATATAGTGTAGATGGCAAAAGCAGGAGCTAATTACATCTTAGGGAACACACATGGATATATGGTATGTAAAACAAGGACTGTATTCAGTTTTCTGTACCTGAATCGGGTTTACAGATACACTGGTTAACTGGTAAAATGGTGAGGAAGAAACTTCAAACAATGAGGGCCAGTTCAAAATGGAAGATATCTAGCCTGAAGAAGACAAGATGCCTAAAGAAATGTCATTATCCTCCTCAGATACTTGAGTGCCTATCACATCAAAAGGAATTAGACTTGTTTTCCTAGATCTTGGCACCAAGATCTAGGAATTGAGCCAATGTGTGTAAACTAAAGCCTGCTTGGTCTACAGTAGGAAACCAATAATAAAAGTACTTGTCTCAATATAAGAGAAAGCATTTTTTTTAATAACAAAAAGATTTTTTACAGAGATTTCTTAGGAGGCAATGCATTGCCAATCCCAAGCCATAACAACACAGGTTGAACAAGGGCTCACCATTCTGTCCTTTTCATTTATTTCTCCTTCAATTCTGGTACACATCTTCTGAGTTGATAGAAGAGCGCCAATCTAGAAGAAGCTGATCATTCATCTGCCTGAAAAAAAAGTTTTATTACTACTCATGAATAAAACAATAATTATCATTCAACAAGGGGACTGTGTTAGGAAATGCTAAAACAAAACAAATGCTAGTAAATATTCTCAGCAGACAGATAGTTTGATGGGTGTCTTATGATTGTCTTAAATTCTGGAAATATGAAATACATTTTTTTGATTCATGAGAATTTTCATGTTTTAACATGGAAGGGTGATGGCTTAATATTTCTCCAAAGTTATGGGTCTCTGAGCCCCCTCAGAACGCTGAGCAGTGAATCCATCACACAGAAGGAAAAATAAGCAATTTACAAAAGCGATTATCATTATGTTGCATAGACTGATCAAAATAACTTATGCAGAGTTACCCTGTAGGCTGTACTGCAAATTGCTAGATGATACATATTAAGCCAACCCTAGGATGCCTGTCTACCATTATGAAATTTTGTGATTTATATTAGCTATTAAGAAATCTTAGAAAATCTTCAGCTAGGGAAAACTGCAACCCAGCTAGAGGGGTCCCCTGGACATCTTGAAGACTGAAGGGCTTCTCTTGGAAGAGAAGTCCTTCATGCTTGACAGCTGCTGGGCACATCCTGCAATAACCTTCCAAATATTTTGTAGTCCATGTTCATTTCATGGCTTAATTACTAAATGCTGGCTTTTCTAATCACCCATAGTTTGAAGGCTTGAGGAATTTGCTCTCAAGTCCTCTGGTAAATGTAAAGTCTTTGTTGGTGAGTGACAACTACAAAATCACTCAGATGTCTGAGAGGCCAAGAAAACTAGAGGGAAACAAAGATATACTTTTTGGTCTTCATAGAACAGCAAACGTTAAAGGGAAAAAGAGCTGATGTGACTATCTTATAAACCCAGCTGTCATTTTCTTGACCCCAAGTAAATGCTCTTCAGAAAACTCACTTGTTCTAATACTGAAATGTCTTCTTGTCAATCTCAAAGCTGGGCTTTCCAGCTCTTATGAGTGCATTCTTATGACTTATATATAGCTCTGACTCTTGAAATGAAATGGTTGGGTGACAATAATATCATCATTGTTCTAATGTACCAAAGAATCCCTTCATGAGAAAAAAAAAAGTCATTTTAATAGACTTATATGTCAAGCAGAATAGGCCCATAAACCATATTGAAGTATTCTTTCAACAGAGCTCAATTCTATCTAAGATTATTAGAAGTCCTTCTATGGAAAAAAATGGTCAGTCACCTGGAATCTGGAGACCTTGCTCTAAATTTCTGAAATGGAAAGGATATGAAAATCCACACGTGAAAGTAAAAGACTTGTTTTAGGGGCCAAGAAGAGCCACATATTTCAATCTATAAAATGACGATTGACAAACATGTGCCTATATTTTCATTTTCTCCTCTATTTTTCAACATTTTTAAGATTTTTTTATTTGGAAATAATTTCAGAAACATAAAAATTATAAAATAAGACAAACCATTATCATATGTTTCACTCATATTTTTCAAATTAAGATTTTACATTTGCTTTATCTTTCTCATGGTAGATAGATGATAGATGATCAATAGATGGGTGATAGACAGATGATAAAGAGATTTTTTCCTGAACTCTTTGAGAACTTATTCAGACATTAGGCTCTTTTGTCTTTAACAACAAGTGACATCCTCTTATACAACTGCAGTGGAATTATCAAAATCAGGAAATTAATATCAATATAATAATATTATCAAAACTATAGACCCTATCCAAATTTCACCAATTGTGACTATTGGCAATTTATAACAAAAGAAAAAAAATTCTATATCAGGTCCAATTCAAGATCACACCTTGCATTTCACTGTCATGCCTCTTTACTGTTTTTAATCTTGAACAGTCTCTTTCTCTCCTTATCATCTATGTCCTTGATATACTTGAGGACCCCAGGCCATTTGTTATTTTGTAGACTGTTTCTTAATTTGAGTTTGCCTGATGTTTCCCCATGATTCTATTCAGTTACCCATTTTTGGTAAAAAGAGCATAGAAATGATGTACCTTTTCCTCCTTTTGGAACTATTTTATTCCCCAGGCTTTTGTGGCATGATGCTCACCTGGAGTTCCTCCTGCCCCCTTGGCTACCCCGTCCCTGTCCTCTCGACTAGATCTCTGGGTGTCAGGCCACCCACAGTGCTCCCTGCTTCCTTCCTCCATCCCCGGTCTGTCTTGGGAACTTTATCTAATCTCAAGGAAGTAGGCGCCACCCATACTATGCTCTCTCTTCCCCACACTTCAGACCCATGTGCTCAACCTTCAACTCACGTCTTTCTTTGGGTGTCACAGAAGTATCTGAAATCGTAACATGGCTGAAACCAAAATATCGATGCTTTCCCTCCTAAATGTACTCTCAGAGTCTCTGAGTTGAGACCTGACTAATACGAAGGAGGAATCCAGCCAAAAATGGGGAAGGAGGGCAAGATGTGGCCAGGGGAATGTTCCCAGTAGAAGGAAGTTCATCCCTATCAGTGAACCTTTCTAAGATTATTAGAATCAATTAACTGAAGAAGTGACAATCACCTTAGAAGATCTAGTCTAATATTGCTCAGTGTGATCAGCCCTGCTACAGGGGCTGTGACATGGTAGTTGTTAAAGTAGCGATCATGAGAAAACTCACTTCATTAAAAATCATGTCATAAGGCAATTAATTTAACTGAGCAAGCCACAGTTTCATATATACCTCCACATCACCTATATTGCATACTGTTTAAAAAATAAACACAATTCAAGTTAGACAGAAAAAATGCACAAAACTGCAACTCAGTTCACAGTTGCTGATATGGAACAAAGGCATGTGATGTACATGAAGCAAGCAGCCACTTAAAACATCTGTGTATTACCATGCCTACTGCAAATTTTTTTTTCCTATGCACACGCAGTTATCATGTTATAACTAATAATGGTCTGCATAAGACAGATTGTGTTCCTGAATGCATCAATTAAATCACACATAATTTAGCTCAAGGAAGCACAAACTGTAGAAACAATATCTGTACTTAGCTTCTCCTCCAATGCTCTTGCTGACAAGGAGATTGCTGTCTCACAAAGCAGCCCATTTCATTTTTGAAATATCACCCGTCATTTACTAATAACTTCTTCTATATTAAATTAAGTACTAGCTCCCAATAATTTTTACCCATTGACTCTAAGTTCATTCCTCTGGAGCCACAATGAAGTCTTGCTTTTTCTATACATGGCCTGGTGTGGAAACTCATGTTTCTTCCTATTTGGTTCTTTTATCCTGGGCCAATGCACTCCTGGTTGGTAAATGCCTTCTCGGTAAAAATGAAGACAAAGAAGTAGGCCTTGCTGTTGTTGGTGGACTGACCCAGAGCCAACTTAGCTCCGGGCAATTAAGTTGATCTTCCTGTCTTCCAGTTTCTCCCTGGCATCCCAATCTCATGCTTACAAATGCCAAGAGCACAGTTATTTACCCTTTGTAATATTCACTTTGATCTTTTCCCATCCAGGGCTGCAATTCAAGTCTTACCTATAACTAAAGACTTCAATGTTACTAGCAAACTTAGTTGATTTAGCTCCAAAATCTCACTTGGTCTCACTGTTAAGGTCCCAAATCCAGCAGCTCTGACCACCTTGGAAGCTAATGTAGCTGTCCCATGGCTAGTCCATGGCCAAAATGCCACTTGGACATTCTCACCATCTTCATAAAACACATCTTGTTTCTGGAAGTAAGTTTTGCTTTTCCAGGAGGTCTCAAAATTCAATTTAATTGCCCTGGTCATTGAGTTGGCAAAGTTGTTTGTATGTTTGCCTAACAGCTTTCCTGAGACATACTTGACATACAATATGTAAAGTGTATCATTTGATATGTCTGACATGTGAAAATATCTATAAAGCAATCACTACAGTCAGGACAGGACCACAAACATCATTGACCAGAATTTCCTTCTGCACCTTTGTAATTTCTTCTTCCCACCCTTCCTCACCCTCCTCAAATACTCAAGCGACTCTTGATTTGCTTTCTGTTACTATGGGCTTGTCTGTGCTTTTAGAGTCTTCTGTAAGTGGAATCATAGAGTATGTGTTCTTTTTGTCTGCATTCCTCCACTCAGTAAAATTATTTGGAGATTCATCCTTATCTTTACATGTACCACTATCTCGTTTGTTCTTGTTGGTGAATAGTATTCCATTAGATGATATCCAATTTTTTTATCCATTCAATTCATAATAGAAAGTTGGGGTCTTCCTAGTTTGGGGATATTACAAATAAAGTGAGCAAAGTTCCTTCAATCTATCTTGGATAGGTAGGCTTGCCAATGATTTTGGTTCTCCTAGGTCTTCTAAGGGCCAACTGATTCTTTTAAAGATCCAGTTTAAAGGTACCTTTTCTGAGAACTTAGAATGAGCTCCCCAAGAAGCTCACACATATGAAACAGAAGCTAGCACCACACTCTGGTGTGTTAGTTGCATACCTTTTAGACTGTTCTTTCCTCGGGAAGAATTTTCTACCCTCTGAGAAATGTAAAGTTTCTCTTCCCACAGATTTGGCAAACCACTTATCTCCTACAGAGCTTTGGGTTCAGATCTTGGAATGAGCATTCTTTGTGCAAGAAGGTCTGTGGTCCCTCGTGGAGGACTCACCAGTAATCTACCCTAATGTTTCAGAATTCTCAAGATGTATATTCAGCTTAGAGTCACACCCTCATTCTCTCTCTAAAAGTAGAAGAATATCAGGAAATAAGATTCTCAAACTGCCTTTACTGTGTCAAGTTCCTGACTTTGAAAAAAGATCCTCTAAGAGCTCTTCCTCACTCCTGCTACACTCCTTCCCTTTTCTCTTTTCCATGCTCCTTTTTCACATTTCAACCCTACTTCAAACTCAAGGGTCATTTAGAATAAGCTGAAGAAGGTTGAAAACTGTTGAGATCAATGAGATGGGTTTATCTCTTCTCACATCAAGGCCTGTTCTGCTGCGAATATTTTAACCTAGATTAAATTTGTGGGAATATGGGAAATGAAGAAATCTTTCCTTACAAGGAAATACATGTAACAGGCTGTCATCTCTGGGACTGGCTCCAGGTTACTTGAGAGCAGTTTCGTGCTATCACGTTTGGAAATGTTCTCCATCAGGCCCTCCCTCCACTGTCAGATCACATGAGTTACTGCTGCTGATATGACCGGCCCTGGCTGAGGGCAGTGAGATCATGGAGCAGAGCTACTGGCTCACCTGGAAACTATTCCACCACATGCTCAACAAAATTCTCTCCCCTTGTCTTTGACTTGCAGGCAAATTACCTTTCAACAGCAGTAGGAAAAAATACCCATCAAAACCAATTCAGTTTCTTAAATTGTGACCATTTAAGTTTATGTGACCATATTACAGCTATTCATTCTTCTTTCAGATTGAAATCATTCAGTTCAAAAAAGGGCAGGGATTACCTTGGGTTTTGTTTAGTTTCTTAGTTCACTCTAATGATTTCATCGAGCCAGGGATCACCCCAAATCTGGGAAACAAAGGCTAAGACTCCCCAGTGTGTATCCTTCCATTGAGAAATCTTCCCACTTACTGCCATTCAACCCCCTCAGTCTCTGTGTTCCATTGTAATTAATATACTGTGAATGAAATGATTAGACTATACAGGGCTGAGATATATCTGCAAAGTGCATTACACAGGATGTTACAGAAGAAGTTTCATGGTACTGTGTGCAAGTGTGGCATCCACTTCAAGTTCAAGAGGAAAACCGATACTAATGGAGCTTCCAGGTGCTAGATGATGTCAGCATTTGGGACGATGCATCCAGGAACCAGAGTCAAAGAATGAGGAACAGTACCTGAAGATTAGAGAGCCAACACTGACCTGAGCTTAATGCTTAAAGATTTATTACAGATTTGATCAGCAGTCATTAGACTGGAGGACACATACATCCAACTCAAACTGGCTTAGGGAAAAAAAGGAATTTATTGGCTTAAAACTAAGAAGTCCAACAGAAGTTTCTGTATATTTTCCCTTCTTCCCTTATGGGTTCTTTTGGCTGACCTATCCGTTCAACTGACATAAGACAGATTAACAGGAAAATCATCTTTAATTATTATGTATATGGGAACCCCAAAGATCTGAGTCCCCAGGGCCAGTTGAGGCTTATGTGCCCTCCTGAGCTAAGGAATGGGATTGGGAACTGAGGCTTCAAGGACAGGAGAGTGATTCCCAGGACCGTAAGAAGAGCAGATGTTTGGTTATTAGGTATTTACCATGCCACAGGGAGAGATCTTTCAGATAAAAATGACCTCTGGTAATAGCAATCTTTCTGGGCTACAGTCCTTATCTAAATTTTTTTAGATAGTTGAGGGAGAGATAAAAGTCTTTCTTGAGTCTGCTGGGTCTTGATCGACTTAAGCTCAAAATAACCCATGTGTCAAAGTGGCATATTTTGGTGTCATGGACTTTGCTCTGCCACAATGCATCGGATTGAAGGCATGCGCTGAATTCAGGCACCCAGATACTGTTGTCATCCACCTGCCTCTTTTCATCTCTCACTTCGGCTTTTTCTTGCTGGCTTTACTCTAAGATAAGCTTTCCCCTCCTGGTGGCAAGATGGCCACCATCTTGGTGAGTGTTCCTCAGCTCCTCTCCAGCATGACATAGAGATTGCAGGTGTTTGGGTCAGCAGTTTATTGTCTTTCAGGCTTCACGGTCCTTCTTGTGATGCTGGGACATTTTCCCCCTTGCCGTCTGGACTGATGTCAAGCTTTGTCAGTAGAAAGTGCTGGAGGGATCCTGGAAAAGTAAGGGCTCCTCCTCCTGGCTCCAGCATGCCGGCCTTCTTCTTGCTCCTGTTGTGCTGGGCTGGGTGTAGGACGCAGTGGGGCTCATCCCCTCAGGTGGTTTCCCGGCAGCGAGACCCACAGAGCCAACTCCTGTGCAGCTTCCAGCCAGCTCTGAGAGTGACGCAGCGGGCTTCCTCAGAGGTCCTCGGGTGCCCTAGCTCACTTACTATCAGCTTCTGGTGGCAGCCTCCCAGCGTTCGCCTGGGTTCCAAAACCCCACCCCCATTCGACTGCAGCCTGATGCCCAGAAAGTCCCACGATACCTCCTATAGGTGAATTTCAGGGCACCTCACAGGTGAATTTCTGCTTGCTGGCCATGTCCCACCATCTTTGGACCAGCTCTGGTTTGAGTAGCTTAACACACCTCTCCACCATCCAGTGGCTACAACCATACTCTGTCTGCTGGGCTCTGGATCCTGGCCTTGGGAAGAATTTCCCATTTAGCAATTTGGTTCCTTCCTTGGGTGCACTCCATCAGCCCTAGGATGTCCTTTAGATTTTTCTTGTATCCCTTTTTAGTTAATTCCCTGTAAATCATTAATAATCCTTTATAGTAAATCTTCCTGTTCAAATTACAAAGTGTATCTATTTCCTGATTGGACCCTGTTCGATATGCCAGAGATGGTGTTTATTCACCCAGATTGACCAGCCTTGGCCACAGATTCCCTGCTAACCCAATATTCGTAACCAGAGAGAAACAGTGAGATCAGTAGCCAAGCATGGGTCTGTGCCCTTTCCTAAAGCCATCAGCTACAGTCAGAGGCACTTATGCCATATTGACTGAGATTAGGAGAGGGACAGTTTCCCAAAAATAAATTGTGAGGAATTGGTTTTGAGGAGGGATAAACAGCACAGTCCATGTGAAAGAGCATGTGCTTAAGCAAAAGAGAGAGAGCCTTAAGGATGCGAGTCCTGAGGCAAAAAGCAGCCGTTTTAGCATATAAGAGCACGGTTGCACAGGAGTAACGTAGACCTCACAAGGAAGAATCTAGACCAGGTAAGACGCCTTTCTTTAGCCCCCAGAAGTCAGTTTCTAGAAGAAGAAGAATTAAAGACTGGGACCAACACCATATATAATCTTGATTAAACTATAAAGAGGATGCATTGGCTCATCTAACTGAAAAGTTCAGAGTTAGGGCAGAATCTAGGCAATACTCGATCCCTCAGCTGAACAGTACCATCATATACATTCCTTGTCATCTGTTTGCTCTGTTTTACATAGCGTTGGCTTCATCCTGACCTTAGCTTTCTCTTATTTCCCAAATGGCTGCCAGCAACTTCTGGGCTATTGTGCCGCAAGAGAGAAACAGAGCATCTCTGACCCACCTCCCCGCACAAGTCCCAACTCATTTTTGTTTGACCACCCTAGTCCACAAGTCTATCCCTGAACCGTTGACTAAGAGCAGGGACAAGGAAACACTAACTGGCTTGGCCTGTATCACATTTTCTGTGCCTGAAAGAACCACATAATCTGGGCTTGTAGGAAAGTACAGAATCCAGGCTAGATGATCAACCAACAGATATTCCCTACAGGAATTGGCCACTCCCTCACTGAACTCTTATACCATTTCAAACAAACTTCTAACATCTATATACTTATTGCTCTGTTTGCTCTGCTTTTCATAGTATTGGCTTCATCCTGACCTTAGCTTTCTCTTGTTTCCCAAATGGCTGAAAGAGAGAAACAGGGCATCTCTGACCCAGAACTCCCTGCACAAGTCCCAACTCATTTTTGTTTGACCATCCAGCTCATTTGTCTTTATATATACAATAGCATTTGTCTTTATACATACAATTCTCCCCTAAACTCCCTAGTTTCCTTCAATGGCAGGAAGTGGTCCTTATTTATTATTTCTCCCCCAGGGAGTAAACAGTAGAAGCTTGATAAAAATTTGAATGAAAACACAGCCTTAAACATTATAACTGCCAAAGGCGTTTGAACTTTATTCTGAAGATCATAAGGTTCCCTTGAAGGGTCTTGATGGAACAGAATCGTATTCCAAGATGTTTTCAAATCAGCAATATTTAAACAAATGGAAGCACGGAAACCAGTATGGAGGCTGTCACAATTGTCCAAGCCATTGATTGGTTACAAGATTAATCTACAACAAAGGCAGCAAAAATGAAGAACAAGAGATTCTGAGAAATTTTGGAGGTGTCATAGATAGGCCTTGGTGACAAATATAAGGACAAAAGTAGAGAGAAAAGTTACAAAAATTCAGATTTCCAGCTTGGGTGACTGAGTTGACCAAGGATAAAACAGAAAACAAGGGACTGATCTGTGGGAGAAAATAAAGAGCTCACTCTGTCATCTGTAGAATTCAATACTTGTTCATAAATACTTGAAGAGTGGAAGACATTTGTCTGTAAATAGTCCAAATATTTTCCCAACTTCTCTCATATTAGAGAGGTAAATTATTTGTTAATAATTATTAGCTCTGTGCATATCCCAAGAACAGATTTGCTCTAATGCAACTAGTCTACATCATGACTTCTCCCACTTATAATTGGCTTAGTGGGTCTCTCTCTTTTTTTTTATTAAAATATCATTGATGTACAATCTTATGTTCAGGTTTCACATGAGCAACATTGCGGTTATTACATTCACCCCATTACCAAGTCTCCACCACATACCCCATTACAGTCACTGTCCATCAGCATAGTAAGATGCTATAGAGTCACTCACTACTTGTCTTCTCTGTGTTATACTGCCTTCCCCGTGCCCTCCCCACATTATGTCTGCTAATCCTAATGCCCCTTAATCCCCTTATCCCTCCCTTCCCACCCGCCCTCCCCAACCTCTTTCCCTTTGCTAACTGTTAGACCATTCTTGAGTTCTATGAGTCTGCTGCTATTTTGTTCCTTCAGTTTTTGCTTTGTTGTTATACTCCACAGATGAGTGAAATCATTTAGTACTTGTCTTTCTCCCCCTGGCTTATTTCCGCTTAGTGCGTCTCTTATTCTGGCATCTACATGGCCTACTGAATTTCCTGAGACAGCTGGCTCTATTAGTAAGAGAATGCCCAGTGATGGACAACAGCCAAATCCACTGAAAGAGCCTTGAGCTAAGAACTAGGAGTCCGGGGAAGAAGGGTTTTGTTTTCCTGCTGTAATGCTTTTCATATCTGAGCAGGTCACCAGGTAGTATCCAATTCACGGTCAGATCTGACCTGGTCCAGAGCTTATGCTCAAAAGCCCAGCCCTATTCTGTGGTCCATAATTCAGTCCTTCTAAAACCAGTGGTAGGTGGAGCATTAAGACCTAGCACTGGAAGATACGTCTGATGCCCTCCTTCTATAATCACCCACTGCAGAAAGCACATAGCAAGGATCCTTTCAGAAGCTGTGTGGTCAGGGATTTGAACTCAGCCCTTCTCACTGGGTAACCTTGCATACAGTTCTTAGCCTTTATAAGCCTCAGTTACCTTATCTCTAAAATAAGCCAGAGTAGCTTTTACCTAAGGTACCACTCTACTAAGACTCAATATATCAAAAGTACTCAGTGCAAGAATAAACTTAATGTGTGTGGATATTGCTACTACTATTACACTTGTGAGATGCAATTTGTAACTCGATTCCCCTACATACACACCAGGGCTTCATTGTGAAGGTCACCTCCCCATCTCTTCATTCCACTTTAGGAACTAGCATGGAATTTGGCACAGTGGGAACAGACGAGGACTCGAAGTCCCCCAGACTTGGGTTCAAACATGTTTCTATCATTTTTGACTCATCTAGAAATTGATGTTAATAATGCTTCTTCCTTGCAGGGTGGTAGTTAATATTCAATAAGAGGACTGCAGGTAGAGTAAGTTTTGGAGGTTAGTTATAGTCTGTTTTGTTCACTGCTATATCCCAAGCATTTTACCTAGTGTCTAGCATGAAGTACTAAGGTATTCAATCAATATTTGTTAAGAGTATTGAAGTAATTTTCACTCTGCCTGAACCATAGTAGGTTCCCATTAAATCTTATTTCCTTCCTGTTTTACTCCTCCTTCCGTAGCTAACTGACGACTTTGGAGTCCATGACAAAGCAATAGACTCGTTAGAGATTTTCAGACCGCTCTCTCATCTACACTACCTCCCTGATTTCTTTAGGTATTTGAGTTTGTCAGCCCATTTCCATAGCTTTAAAAAAGTCAGTGAGAAAAAGGTGGATGAAGGCATAGTTTTAAGCCCACAGTGGGGAGTGGGGATTTAAGTGCAAGGTGAGGATCGCGTGGAAGGAGGTGCGAGAGTTATTTCTCTTGCTCTCAGACGCTTAGCCATACATATACTCCATAGTGTACTTCGCATTTCAGGAGAAACATTTTCTCAGTCTGTGACTATTAGTAAATTATAAATATCACCACCGACACCATAAATATGTTGACATGTCTGGTATCTTTCATCATGAATTTCGAAGTGAAAAATTTGGAGTGTCTTTATAGCAGGTAATACGTCTAGAGATGTGGGCTACATTTCTGCTTTGGAACTGAATCCTAAAGGACTTCATGGACCAATGGCATCTGGAGCTCGGTCAGCTGGAGAGAAGGTGGCAGAAGGCATTTGCTGATCAAATAATCATAGCTATTAAAGCGCCTCACTCACGGTGGCCTTTTCACAGCCATGGTTAATATAAGTTAGTGACTTGTTGGCCCAGGCATTTAGGGATTTAGCATCCTGGGAAAAGATGATGGGAAACAAGAAGACATCATCGCTTGCAACTAACTTTAAAACATCTGGGAACATGGGGTGTGGTATAAATAAAAGCTACCCAAATTCCAAACAGGGAGGTGGGGGGGGGGGGAAGAGAGGAGGAGGAAAGGAGAAGGAGGGGAGCAAATGGAAGGGAGTGGAATGGAATAAGGGAGGAGGGGAGGGGAGAGGAAAGTAGGGAAATTCAAGAAACCAAAAGTTTCAGCTCCCTTTTTCTTAGAACATAGAAGAAGACTGCCATCAGGAAGGGGAATAAACAAAAGTAGCTGAGGAGAGAAAGCAGGACAAGAAGAGGAGAACATAATTAGCTAGACGAACTGGCAGTTTTCTTCTTCCTTTGGAGGTTATATAAAAGTAGGAAAATAAAGAAATCAAGACCATAGAGAGTTTAGAAGGTTCTCTTATTTGATGGAATATGCTGGGCTATGTCAGCCTGGGAAACTATGGAAACGTTCATTCTGAAAGACATTCTTTACTTACAGTCGCCCCCATAGTGAAAGCTGGCAATAGATAAAAATGTATCTTTATTCTTAACAACTCTCCCTCCCTCCCCACATAGCAGGACATAAAGCCTCAGGACTCAGTACTTTAAAGTCTTAAAGCGACCTGCAGAGTCGTGTTATATTTTATTAATGGAGAAATAAAAAGGAATGGAAGATATATTGGAAAACCTGCTTGTAGTCATATATCCAAACTGACTTCTCTACCACAAATAACACTGATATTTTGATGTCCATCTAATTCATTTACCTATTCCTATTAAAAAATACCTACTATTTTTGAACTCAGAAAGGCAAGAGAGGAGTGCTATTTGCTGTTTCATGAAACTCCCAATTAGTGAACCAACTGGGAACCTTGATAGATAGTTGTAAGTCCTGATATCCAGAGACTGAAATAACCAGGGACTCCATGGAGACATAAAGGTTATTGTTTCAATTAGGGCAGGAAGATTAGACTTTAAGCTTCAGGGTTCCATAAACTCAAACCTCTCTGGTTTTTGATCTTCTTAATTTGTAGCAGCTTCTATGGCAGTTATGCAGCTATTTTTTAACAGGCACGGCTGTGGGAGCCTCTGCCAAATTACCCTAAACTGTTTTTATGGGCACAGATTAGCTTTAGCAAGGATTATATCAACATCCACTCATTCAAGTACACAAACATTTCATATGGACTTACTGAGTGTCAGGCACTGCTCTAATTTCTTAGAATACATCAGTGAACAAAAAATAAAGGGAGATTAGGAATTCCAGAGGTTGGAGGAGGCTTTCTAATGTAAAATGACTTGGTAAAACTAGGCCACATTGAAAAGATTATATGAGAGCAGTGACTTGAGGGAGATGATGGATTGAGCCATACAGCTAAGTAAGGAAGGGGAGTAGAAGAACATTCCAGGCCTAAGAAACAGTTTATTCATTAAAAAAAAAAAAAAAAAGTATGGTAAGGGGGCCAGTGAGGCTGGAACAATAGCAAAGAAGAGAGAAATGAACAGGTCAGGGAGGTATGAGATAGAAAAAATAATATAGGGACTTGTTACAATTGTGCAGATTTGCCTGAGTTAGATGGGAAGTCATCTGAGGGTTTCACAATCTGAATTATGTTTGCAAAAAATCTCTATCTTTTGTGTTAAGAATGGAACATAGGGGCAAATGTGGAAGTAGGGAGACTGGTTAGAGCGCTGCTACATTATCATAGATGAGAGATGATGCTTGCTGGGACCAAGGTCATCGTGGAGATAGGAAAGGGGGTCAACGTGGGAGTATGCTTTAAATGGAAGTCAGTAGGATTTCCTGACCACTAGGATGTAAATGAAGGGAGAAAGAGAAGAGGTACAGATAACTCTAAGGTTTTTAGCCTAGTGAACTAGAAGAATAGACTTGCTACTTAATGAGGTAGAGTAGGTTTGGGGAGGAAGATCATAAGCTTAGTTTTGAATGCAATAAGTTTGAGAAGTTTATTAGAGATCTAAGTTGAGGTGTTGAGTGTAGTGAGCGTTTGGTTCTAGAGTTCAAGAGGAAGAGTGGAGAAGGAAATGCAAATGTGGGGAGCAGCAGTTTCTTGAGGCACATCAAGCCATGAGACTGCAGGAGATTACACAAGGAGGGAGAGAGTATACAAAGGGGGGGGGGGAATGTCCCAAGGACTAATCAACTGTCATATTTCTGGGATGGAAGTGACTTTTTAGTCTAAAGTGAAACTTGTATCACAAAAGGCAGACCATCTGCTCACAGATCTTTGAGTAGGTGAAATAGTTTTATGCCATTTGTGTTGGTTCACAGCCAGAGCTATAAAGCAGATGATCTTAACCTTAAGTTGTTATGCCAGTCATACTTAGGCAACTTTAGATTGGCTGCCCTAATTCCTCTTCATGTTGCCTTAGGTTACATTTAGACCATAAGAAAGACTGTGGGGAAATGGGGTGGTTTCCCTAATTTCTAGAGTCATCTACCATCACATGGTTTCATGTTAGCCTTTTTTAACATTTTGGAGCCACAGACTGTGACTTTAACCAGGCAGTGATGTGTGATGTTATGAAACAAAACAGTCAATGCAATGGCCTGTAGCCTATTAAGCCATTGGAAATATAACTTTTATTGGGACTGCAATGGAAGGAAATTTGAAAGGCAAAACACAAACACAATGAGTTAAAATGCCTTAAAGAAAGCTTATGCACAGAATACTTGGGTGTTTGGAAACAGAGAGGAGCAGAAACAGAGCAAGAGACATTTCTGAATCATTTAAGTTAATCAGAGAACTTTGGCCCAGGAAATAGAGAAGAGTTTTGCTTTAAGAAGGTTCTACTCTGAGAATGGAGACTGGGAAAATATCAAGACTTCGCTGGAAGAAGTCAGTTGCAGAGAGTAAATAACATTACTTCCCCACAGGAATTTGAGATACAAGAAAGTACGAACAGGTATCTTTTTAAGGCTACAGATAGAGCATCTATACAAGCTTATGAGAAAATATATTTTGAGAAGTATGTATAAGTAAATATATATATATAAGAAGTATGTTTTGGTGGGATTATAGGCCTTTGATGCCTGAAGGAAATTCTTGGGAAATTTACAGAATAAAGACTCCTAGAGAAGTAGGGTAACCATATAATATATCATGCAAACTGGGACACTTTTGAGACCAAAAGGGGTGCTATTAATAACTTGTTAGTTTCATAGGGCTGTCATAACAAATTACCACAGACTTGGTGGCTTGAAACTCCAGAAGTTTGTTCTTTTACAGTCCAGAAGGCTAGAAGCCTCTGGGATTTGGGGGAGGAACCTTCCTTGCCTTTTCCTAGCTTCT